>JAPKLW010000478.1:0-76993 GCA_026898455.1 Plectranthus barbatus
TATATATATAGGGTAGTGATCAGGTGAGAATAGGAGTTATTATGAGAAATAAGAATAGATCTCGCGCGTCCATCTCATCAAATCGACAAACAGGATTCATTCTTAGCAAATTAAAAAAGACGACACTTTTGCCCCAATATCCTGCAGTAAAGGCTAAAACTGTAAAAATACTCAAACACAAACAGCAACCTGCATTTTTAGCCCAATTTACTTCATTTTTACATAAATACGAATTAAAAAAATTTAAATTGCACCGCATTAACTGTCGTAAGTTCATTTTTTACCATCCTACGTGCATCTATAAGAATTCTATCATGCATTTTTGGTTACATTCTTATTGACTTTGACATAATTACATGAATCACGATAGGTTAACTTTTTACATTTTGCACACATTCTTATTGGTTTATCCAACATTCTAAGAGCTTTCTCATTCCTCGAAGCAATTCGACTTCCACTGACTTTTGTTTTCACAATAACTGGAGGCAACACTTCAATATTTTCAGGAACCAATCGACCATAAAAACCTTCAAACATCTTCTTCAAAGCAGCAACACGAGCATAGTCCCTATAAAACTCAACACCATCATCAACAGTTCTAAAAACTCTGCCCTTAAAATGCTTCATCTCATCAACACGCTTTGGAATAAATGAACCTGTAAGATACAAAAATGCATAAATTTAACACTAAAGATGTACAATATAAAATTAAAAATGAACATCCGAATAAAACAATTTTTTTAAAACTATATTCATGTACAATGACTAAATTACGAACAGAGTTTATAATTCCAAAACTAGATCAAATCATCTCTTAACATTACAAAACATCAAAACAAACATGAACACTATGACAAATAAAAAATACAAAGCAGAGAAACAAAAATATGAACTTACCTTCAGATCTCGATCAACCATATATTTTTTAAACGATAGAACTTCAAAAAAAAAATTGAACTCAATAACAACCACAATTAACAAAGACGAGAGCAAAGACGAATGCAAAATCCAAAAACACAGAAAAAAATATGATCGAAGGAAGAAATAAAAATTAAATCGCACGAAGAAGAAAGAGGAAATCAAATCGCGTGAAAAAGAAATAAAAATTTGATAAAATGTGAAGATAGATACTATTTCAATATTAAAAAAGCTAAAATTACAAAAATAACCTTAATTTTGCAACACTGCAGGATAATGGACTAAAACTGCATACGAAATTAAATAGATCTTGAGCGTTGAAATGACAAGATCAAAGACTGAGATTTATTCTCATTTCTCATACTAAAAACTATTCTCATATTATCATCTCTCTCTCTCTCTCTATAATTATAAATATATATATATATATATATCAAAATTGGTCTTTATTTGTAGAGAATAAAAAGTTATGGATTTTGTTATATTTTATTTTATTTATCAAGTGGTATAACAATTTTGGATATATATTTATATAAAATTAATTGATCAATAGAATAGGGACAAGTATGACAATTCTATTAAGTTCATAATTAAAAAAATAAAAAGGAATTATCGTGCGGACCATGCATTGTTGTGGTTGATTGAGGTTAAGGTCTACCCCTCCCACAAATTTATGTATTTTAGATTTATTTTTATATCAAAATGATGATGTGGAACTGAGGTGGCAATTAAGTTGGGGTATGAAGGTTATTGATAAACTTGGTCTAACATTTTTCTCTGCAGAATTCGGAATTCCATGCGGCGAACTGCCCCTAAACCGCATAATTCGAAATTTCTTCAACATGTTAATAAAGCAATAAACCTTATTTTCTCGCATTTCTATTCAAACATCTAGTTCCAAGTTTATGCATAGATATTTGCTACGTGGAGTGCAGAAAGATTGTTTTTTTTTTCGATATGTAGTTTCAAGCACCAGCTGAAATATGGGTGAGACAAAGGAGAATGAAGCCTACGAAGAGGAGCTTCTCGATTAAAAAGAAGAAGACGAAAAAGCACTCGATTCAGTCGGTGCCGAGGTCAACGACGAGTCGGTGAAGAAATGTGTTCCGCACTCATTTTCTAATTTATCAATTGTGGAGTTAATGCGGTTTATGCACCAGATTTTGCTTGTTTATTTGTACTTTTTAGTGTTTGTGAATATCCCCCATTTAATTAGGATGTTGTTAGTTGTTGACTTCATCAGTTTAAATTGTTAAGTTTTATGACAAAAGTGTTATTTTTCATTATAAACTTAGACTTGTTGTGTATAATTGAATTATATTTTCTCATAACAAAATGTATGCAATTATTTATTTATTCATGCGGAGTTTCAACTTCCATCATATGGCACTCTGTGTATAGGGGCTATGTCAGGATCCATAGAGACTTTCTCTTGAAGCCATAACTTTTACGTGCTATTGTGGACTCAGGATTTGAACATCCATCAGAAGGTAAGATGCATTTTTGTTTTTCTATTTGGAGAGTCATGGTTGATCAAACACATAGTTGGTTATACATTTTGAAGTGCCAATGGGGTGTAATCTTATTAGCATTGCCACCTATCTTGATAGGACATGATTTTAATTGAAAATACATTATGGTAGTTATTGTTAGCATGATAATATTTTATAGTGTCTTAAGTTTTTCCTTATATTCTATGGGGCTCCACTTTCTTATTCCTCACACACACACACACACACACATATATATATATATATATATATATATATATCTTAGGTTTTCTAGATCTGTCTACCTTTGCAATACAATCTAATTTTGTTTTGAGCTGGTTTAATGCTTGCTCAACCAAAGAGGGGTTATGCATGATACATTAATTGTCATTCATGTTCTCTCCAATGCTTAGTTTTAAATTGCGAAAAGCAATGCGAAGCGACAAGGACAAAAAACGAAGCGATGAAGTGAAGCGAACACTTCACGTATCCGCAGTAAAAAGTGCAAAATCAAATCAATTAAAAAGTTATCACCTCATTTTTTTTCTTTTCTAGCAACGAATACATGTCTTCCAATCAATATATTGATACTAATTTCACCACCTCCTATCAATATACCTGCCAAGTGTCTGAGCTATGCCTGTGGGCTACGACACAACACGATAGTATGAAGCGGGTGAGAATGGGTGACATGCAGAGAATGGCAAGGCGGAGAGGGAGGATGTGGGCGATAGGGGTTGTGAGTGAGAATGATTGAGGGAGTGAGGTGGGTTGCCCGGAGGGTTTACATTTAGTTTAGGTTTAGATTAAAAAAAATTTAAATAAATAATAATTTATTTTTATTTTTATTTAAAAAGGCAAGAAATATCTTGAGTGTACGCTTCGTGCGATTAACACTTCAGCTCGCTTAAGTGCACTTTGGGTCGCTTTGCGTATACTGGTGCTTTATTTGGAAAAAAGTGTTGAGTGCACTTTTTAAAACTAAGCTCCAATGAAAAATTACAATGAGTCAACTTATATACAGTTTTAACAGTGTACACTTTCATTACAATTCTGGTGTTCTCTTTCCAATGATGTGCTACTCTATCTTTATTTTTCCTGTTTTTAACCATCCTATTACCAATAATATTGTCTATTTAGATGAAGTTGCCTTCATGAAAAGAGAATAATAGCTATTTAGCGTAATGTTTTTTAAGGTAAATCATTAGTACCACTCTACCTCGGAGAAGTTGAATGGTAAAACTTTTTAACTGAATTTGAGGCTTGGGTGAAATTTCTTTGGATCTCCATCAGTTCAACACGAGCGCATTCCTCAAGCTATCCTGGGAATCGATGTCATCTGCCTAGCCAAATCTGTTGTGGGGAAAATAACTATATTTGTTCTCTCAATGTTGCAGCAGATTGAAACAATCTCTGGCCAAGTTGTTGCGCTTGTCTTATGTCTTACAAAGGACTTAGCTTACCAGACACATCTTAAGCAATTAATATATTTTCTCATGTCATTCAAAGAAACATTTTATGTTCTATTTTGTTAAAATACAATTAATTTATAGGTGGATTGATGAACCAACCCATTTACATTGCAATATATATATTCTTTGGTTTAAAAATTTGTGATGAGTTTGAAAGATATAGCACAAACTTACCAAATGTCAAAGTTCTTGTTTTCTATTGTGGTGTCAACATCAAAATACACGAGGATCTTCTGAAGAATGAATATCCTCACATTCTTGTTGGAACTACGGGAAGGATACTTGCTCTGGCTAAAGACAAGGGTCTCTCTCCGAGAAATGTGAAACATTTCATACTGGATGAGTGTGACAAGATGCTTGAGTCTCTTGGTGAGCTTTTGTCATGACAACTTCCTTATTTTGTCATCTGTATTGGAACTCATATGTGCAATAGGTTTCCTTATTACATGTTTAATTCAACACCAGATATGTGCAGGGATGTGCAGGAGATCTTCAAGATGACTCCCCATGACAAGCAAATTATGAAGTTTTTAGCTACTCTCAGCAAAGAGATTCGACCAGTTTGCAAGAAATTCAAGCAAAATGTAATGTCCTGTGGCCAGTCTTTAAGTTTTAGACGTCTACCCTGTTCTCTTCTCTTTTCGTAAGATTTCTGCAATTGATACTTGGTCGTAATGTGGTGGCTGATGCACTGTCTGCCCGTCGTATTTATCTTCCCAACTTACACACATTGATGATTCATTTCAAAGATTCAATAGTTTGGAATAGGTGGTGGTTTGTTTCCATATGTACTACCCTAATTAGTGTTGTTTTACTAGGCATTTTGGGTTTATTTTTTTGTTTTCTTTTTTATTGGGGCATTTAAGGAATGAGGGGCTGGGTAAAACTAATGAATGTTTAATTCATGAATTCCATAATAGTTGTTTGAACAACCTTGGCGATCTTCAGTTGGCATGAGTTGTAAAGCATCTAATTGGAGATGATTTCAACGACCCAGAACTTTGAGCGAGAGCTTTTTTTATCGTCATTCATTTATAGTGGATAGAGTTTCCATGAAGATTAGGATTCAACTGTGATATCACTACATACACAACAGAAGTCGCAAATAGAATGTTAATCTAGCAAAGATACTACAAATGCATGGATTGGTGTAGCAGTCCACCTTACTAAATTAAAGCACATATTGTACCACACTGCATTGTTCAAGAACTTGACAGATAAACCGATACAATTCTCTTTCCTAAGCAATGGGGCCCGCAAATTAGTCAAGTAAAATGTCCTACAATGTGGCCTTCCATTAACAATTCAAAGCACTTCCCGCACTAACTTCAATCAACACTTACAGATATAGCTAAGTTTTTGAATGGCTCTACGTAGTGGTGGCCACGGGCCGGTTCCGGTTCAGAACCGCCGGTTCCACGGTTCCGAAAAAATGGAACTGGAACCGGCCCGTGGGTAGAAGGTTACGGTTTCGGTTCGGAACTGGCGGTTCGAAAAATATTTTTTTATATATTTTTATTTTTTCAGGGACACGTGGCGCTCTCTGATTCGTCGATTTTTGAATTTTCAAAAATATTTTCAACGGTTTGGAACCGAAACCGCCGGTTCTGGTTCGGGCTTTTCTTGAACCTGAACCGGCCCGTCCAAAAACGGTTACAGTTCCGGTTCCGAACCGTTTTGGACGGTTCCGGTTCGGAACCGTAAACTGCCGGGCCGGTTCAGGGCTGGTTCCGGCGGTTCCGGTTCCAAATGGCCACCACTAGCTCTACGATGGCATTACATAAGACAGAGATAGATAGATAGATAGATAGATAGATAGATAGATAGATAGATAGATAGATAGATAGATAGATAGATAGAGAGAGAGAGAGAGAGAGAGAGAGAGAGAGAGAGAGAGAGAGAGAGAGAGAGAGGATGTAACATTTGAGGAACATGCACCACCAAGTAATACTTAAAAACAACATTTGAGGAACATGCACCACCAAGTAATACTTAAAAACATCACATGCTCAGCGATTTCAAGAGTAGAGACATAATTGGTGTGTTTTTATCGCAATTATGCATAAGCATTTAAGAATAGAAAATTGTTGACTTGGATATAGAATAATTTCAGAGTCGTTTTATCACAATTAAGTATTTAGTTGGCTTGACATTGAATGACTTAGGTAAACTCAACCGCTAGCCCTAAGAGTGAAGTAGAACCATGCTCACAAACCCTTAATAAATAGATTGCTTATGATATATCAAGGAATAAAAAATAACTGTGCAAGCAGGAAGATTTTCCTCACTTATGCCAATGGCCCAATCAATCGTTACATGTTTGGTTTCATCTGATCTTATAATGAAAAACCTTACGTGAGATGAATGGCGATCTCATTCCAAGTAGACGTACCTCTATGATTAAACTATATTATGAGATGCCCAATAAATTTCCTGAAGATGACAAAAAATAAATTAGACAAATGGCCAAGACTTACTGTATGTCGATGCATCAATTTGTTCAGGAAGCTCCTTAATGTCAACTTCAAACTCTCCTGAAACTGCAATGCAAAACTTAGCATGATAGCAACCAAAGTAATATTCTATAGAAAGCTAAGCATCACAATACTAACTTGATTAAGAATATCTGAATCAGATGTAGAAGAAACAAATGTTATCGCAAGCCCTTTAGTGCCAAACCTCCCTGCTCTACCCACTAAAAAGTTGAAGAGATAACATCGGGAAACCCACATTAACAATTCAAAACAATAACCATAGAACTGATTATGCAAGGACAATGAAAATAAAAGGAATAAAGAAACAAATATAGTACCCTGTTCGGATAAGTGTCAGCAGAATCCGACATATATAGTTGATAACAATGTTAACTCGCTCTATGTCAATTCCTCTACCAACCAAATATGCTGCTACCAAGATCCTCTTATGCCATTCTTTGAAAATATTTTACCGAGTTAATCTATACTCCAAAATTCAAAACATAATCTTTAGCTCATATCTTAGTTGGGACACCAAATCGCATTGGATGCTTTCAAAGTATGCCGTTTTTGATAAAGCTAGCATCTAAAGAGTTCATAGAAACATATAAAACAATGCAGAACTTGTGAACCTTCAAAGCAAAAGTAAGAACATAACCAATCCTTCAATCAAATATTGTTGACAAATAAAAAAGAAACAACAATTAAGAAACCTAGCACACCTTTCTTCTTAGGAGATGTCAAAGTGTAAGCATATAGATGGGAAGTTACATTCTACAAGCAACTTATTTAGCTCTACAGCTTGAGTGATACTTTTGACAAAGATGACCACTTGGTTGAAGTCTATGATATTAAGTAGATCGTTCAAATTTCGATATTTCTCTATCTCACTCAATTTGATGTTGTGCTGCCATGAAGAGCAACCAATTAAGGAAAAAAAATATGTAAAAGACCAAATATGGCACAAGGAATATCAAGATTGAATCTGTAAAAGACCATGAAAAATGAACTTGATGTGGGGTCGAAGGCGACCTCAGGAAAGGGTCAGTGTCGACCTCATTCCTTGGAGACGTAAACTCTACCCAAGTTGTTGGCTAAGCTTGTGGGTTGCCGTTTTTTTGACCGATTGGGCCTTTGAGAAGTCTTTTGAACTTGGGCTTCTAGGGCCTATCCCCAACAATAGCCCTTTTTATTTCAGGGCCTAACAGGGATAGGCATGGGAATCAAAACCTTCGATCGAGATGCGTACAAAGTGCAAAATCTTAGGTGCCCCGTGGGGCATTCTCAAGGTCCCAGGAGGCATTCCTCGAGTGCTGCGGATCCTATTGGATTATGGAGGATACTCAAAATTTTTGGCCTGACCAATTAAACCAAGTCAAAAAAAATTTGAGTTAAGGTTAAAATATTTGATCAAAAAAAAAAGAAGTTGATTTAAATAGCTCGAGGTCTGAAAATTGATAGATTGACCATATTAATATTTCTTATCTAATTACATTTTCAAAATCTAATTTAATATATAAAATTATATATTTTTTTAATTTTGTTTCAAGCTATATCACTATATTTAGTTTTAAGAAATTTCAATAAATAATTAAATTCTTAAAAGTTACTCTTGTGAAGTAAAAATATTGATAAATAACATAAATTTTTTTTATAGATTTAATAATATTAAAATATCTTATTAAATATTAAAAATAAAAAAATATATACTTGACATATTGCTTGTCCCAATGGGCTAGCCCAAAAAATCGAAGGATAAGGATTAGAATCATTGATGTGAGTACTCTTCTAATTTTTTGTTTATTTTTTTCAAAACAATATTCTTGTAATCTTTGTGTTAATATAGATTATAGAAAGCTGTCGTTGATTTCATGGACCACATTGACCGACCTGATATTCAAGGTCAGAATCAGACAAAGATGCTGCGAACGGTGGCTTTCATGGTGGCTGGCTATAGATCGTGAGGAGTGTATTCTTTACTTCCATAGTGAATTTTCAGATTAATTTCCGAAGAATGGACATAGGACTTAAGGATCTGAACCACTATAATATTGTGTGCCTTTTACAATTTTCATTTACTTTCTGCTTTACTCAGTTTAGAACTGTGTCTTTAAAACCTTCAACATTTCTCTAAAGTGTTGAAGCGTATATATGAAACTGATCACTTAAACTGCTCGACTAACACAGTTTTTTTCATAAATCTAAAAGTTCTAACCGAGCTCAGTTTTGAGAGTGCAACCCCTTGTAATACTTTTGTTGCACGTTACTCGTAACTCTGATCTGGGACCAACAGTAATCATATCCGTTTCAGGATGGGGACATTCCCCGAGGAGCTCACAAGGTTCATTATGTTGGTCCCTAATCAGAGTACGTATAAATGTGCAGCAGAAGTTTTTACAATCAGTTGCACTCTCAAACTGCGGGGTCAGTTTCCCAGTTTAGGTATTATAAAAACTGTGTCAGCCGAGCAGTTTACTTAGTTAGTTTTCAGATATACACTTCAACACTTTAGTGAAGTGTTGAAGGTTCCAAACTCAGTTGAAAACTGTTTATAGGTAAAAGTACGGAAAATTGTAAATCAGACAGGATATTATAGTGGTTCGGAGCCTTAAGTCCTACGTCCACTCTTCGTAAATTAATCCAATAATTCACTAAGAAAATGAAGTATACACTCCTCACGATCTATAGCCAATCACCATGGAAACCACCATTCGCAGCAAACTGGATCACTCGCCCAAGTAGATGATCTTCACTCCTTCTTCAGTTCCTCGAAGCCATTTTGTTGAGGAGTTCTTGGAGTAGACTTCTCATGCCCGATTCCAATCTCAATGCAAAAATCCATGAGAGGTCCGTTACAAAATTTTGTTCCATTATCGGACCTTATCCTCTCGACCGTCACCCCTTTGTCATTTTGAAGACGGGAAATTAGTTCTGGCAGTTGAATCTTGACTTCATCCTTGGATTTGAGCAGCACCACCCACGTGTATCTTGAGTAGTGGTCAACAACTACTAATGTATACTTCTTTCCTCCAATTGTGGGCGGAGTAACTGGACCAAATAGATCCATGTGGAGCAGTTCCAGAATCCGATCCGTGCTTGCTGTAATTGGCCTGTTCTTGAACGAGGCTCTTGTCTGTTTCCCGAGCTGGCAAACTTTACAGAATCCTTCTTTCTGGAATTTCTTCAGTGGCAGTCCTTCAACTAGATTATGTTTGGCTAGATGTCTGATAGAGTTGAAGTTCTGGGGACTCAATCTTTTGTGCCACAACCAGTTTACGCCATCTGAGGAACTGTGTGCAATGAGACAGGTTCCTTATTCTCCACTTGAACAATTCACGATGTAGAGACCTCCTTTCCCGATGCCTCTAATCTTGGTCTCGTTGGTCACTTTGTAAATGATGTGGCAGCTAGATTCTTCAAAACTGAGAATATAGCCACTTTCACTCAACTGGCTTATACTTAGAAGATTGTGCTTCAGATTGGTGACCAGGGACACGTTCTTGATGGTTATGCCATTATGTTCCATGCATCCCATTCCAACTACTTGACCGTTGGATTTGTTGTCAAAATTAATGGATGATCCTCTACACATCACAAGGTTCTTGAGTAATTCCTTTTCTCCGGTCATATGTGCTGAGCACCCACTATCCAGTATCCATGATCTTACTTTCTTCTGGGAATTCTGTAACTGCAAGATAGAAGGTTTCATTTAGGTCCCCGCATCCTTTCAGGTCTTGCGAAGTCAGTTTTCTGAATCCATCCTTTTGGTATCCAGACTAGTTTCACTCTTACAGTTCGTGAAACTGAATCACTCTTTAGTGATTGGTTAAACTTTCTCCTAAAATTATGTATGCTATTTGAATGCATGTTGGAGAGGGTTGTGCTGTGTGAACTCTTTCTGAAACTGTTGTTCTTAAAAGAGTCTCGAGAAGCAGTTCTTGGGTGTTTAGCCATCATAGTCTTATGATGATAAAAATTGTCTTGACTCAGGCCTCGAATATGTGTTCCTCCTATTCGAATAACTGTTATAATGAAACTGAGTTCTATTATAACCTCTCGGATTGATATCCGGTTGTCGAACTAACTTCCTTGCAACATTTACATGTTGCTTAGTCGTTCTTGTTGCTAAAATTGGATTCCTTGCATATGGAACATTATTTTTGTCCAGTTTTGGAGAAAAGTCAGTTTTTCTCTCGACAGTTTGTTTGTACAGTTTACAAACTGTGGGAACTCCCTGTCGAGGTACCAGTTTGGAGTCAGTTTTTGACCAACATTTGGTCTTATCTTTGACTGACTCTCTGGATTTAACTTTTCCTTCTTCCAACACTATGCTTGAACTAGGTTTAGCTTTGACAGAGCCTAAAATGTTTTCTTATTTCTTGTAGTAGATGCATGTTCGCTCAAAACCTTTTCATTTTGGTGCTTCAAAAATCCAATCACGTGATTATCGGATTGTTGTTTTTGAGCATTCAAAATTTCTTCTAATTTTTTGAGCTCTTTTTGAAAGTACATTCACATTTAACAGGCTCAGTTTTCTTCAAGGAGTCACATTCCTTCGAAACATTTTCAAAACTTTTAAGCAGTTTGGAATGTTCTTCCTTGAGTTTTTCAAATTCCTCACCGATTGACCTGGTTTTTGCGACTTCATTGGTCAAAACTGAAATCTCTGATTTCAGTGAGGTGTTTTCCCTAGCTAATGCATCTTTAATTTTGTGAAATTTCTCAACCTCTTTTATAATATTTTCTAGAGGAACATCTTCTGAATTTGAGCGACAAAATTCAGATCTTTCATCTATATGTGTAGATGCAAGAGATAAGGGTAGATGAGTTATTACCATTATTTCGCTGTTTGAATCGTCGTCTTCTTCATTGGTAACATCTCCATCCACAGTTGCCATGAAGGCCAGGAGTGCTTCCTCCTCATTCTCATCATCAGACGTGTAGTAGTCGTCATCATGGTCTAGGATGTCTGGCATTTTTGTTCTGGATAGCATCGCTTGGGTCATAGCTTTAGAAGCTCTCCTTTTAAATACTTTCCTCAGTCTGTCTCTCTCCTCTTGAGAAACTAGAGGGCATTCATACTTCAAATTATCTAGAGAGTTGCATTGATAGCACGTGCGTGGATCTCTCTTTGAGAACCTTTGCTCACTGGTTTGAACTTCTTTTCCTTTTGCTTTGGCCTTCTCGAGGAGTACAGCCAGGTTCCTCATTTGTTCCTCCAGTTTTGCAACTGATAGGTCAGTTTCCTTCTTCTGAAATGTCATGGAGGTACCCTTCGCTGGTGAGGATTGATAGGCAGTTTTTTCGAACTGGACTGGCTTCTTTTGTCGTCTTTGGAAATCTCTCTTTACAAAGAATGCAGCGTCATCATTAGCTGCTGAATTCGAGGTTCTTACAGCTTCATTTTTGTTTACCCTCTGAATATCCCATTCATGGGCTTGAAGTTCGGCAAACAGCTCTTTGGTCGACATCTTCGAGAGATCCATGGTCTTTAAACTGGTAGTTTTCACAAACCAGTCTTCCTTGGGCATTCTTGAGAGAATTTTGGCATTCATGTCAGCCACACTCTCTTCTCTTACAAGACCTTTCATCTCACTGACAATGGTGTTGAACCTTGCTTCCATTGATTTGATATTCTCACCATGCTGCATCTGGAATGATTCATATTTGTCAACGCACACCTGTTTCTTGTTGCATTTCATTGTTTCAGTTTCCTTAGTAAGTTCGTTGATCCAATCCCAAAGCCCTTTGGCACTGTTGTTTTGTATGGCTTCGTCCATGAGAGAATTTGGAAGAGATTGCATGATCATCTCTTGTGCAATGGGATCAAGTTGGAAACGCTTCTTGTCTTCAAGTGTCCATTCTTCCAATGACTTATCTACCATTTGGACACCACCTTGGTCATCTTCTCCTCCGAGCTGGATATTAATCTTCTGGATCTTTAGAGGTCCATTCTTCAAGATTTCATCCAACTCTGGATGCGGAGCTCTTAGTTGGATGAGGCACCTCTTCTTCCATACTACGAACTTCTCCGGGTTATCCTTGGGAAGACTTGGATAACTCATCATTGTCTTAAGATAATCTGCTCGCTAATCACACTTAACAAACAAATGAAAGTGCATGGAAATATAGATCCGGTCCTAAGCGACTCAAAACAGGACAGTCTAGAGAGAGTGACCTACTCTGATACCCCTTGTTGGTCCCTGATCAGAGTTCATATAAATGTGCAGTGAAAGTTTTTACAATCAGTTGCACTCTCAAACTGGGGGGTTAGTTTCCCAGTTTAGGTATTATAAAAACTGTGTCAGCCGAGCAGTTTACTTAGTTAGTTTTCAGATATACACTTCAACACTTTAGTGAAGTGTTGAAGGTTTCAAAACTCAGTTGAAAACTTTGTAGAGATAAAAGTATGAAAAACTGTAAACCAGACAGGATATTATAGCCTTAAGTCCTACGTCCAATCTTCAAAAATTAATCCGGTAATTCACTAAGAAAATGAAGTATACACTCCTCACGATCTATAGCCAATCACCACGAAAACCACCATTCGCAGCAAAATGGATCACTCGCCAAGGTAGATGATCTTCATTCCTTCTTCAGTTCCTCGAAGCCAGGTAGCTCCTTGAAGTCTTCTCAGAACTAGCAGTCGTCGGAAACGGATTGAGGACAAACCTCCCTTCTCCTTCTCCAGTGGATGGATGGTTGAGTTCTTCCCAGAACGCACAAATGTTGGCGAAGGCCCGTAAGAACGTGTTCCTCGACTGAGAATCAGGCTGCTATGTTCTTACTTGAAAAGTAAGAACACCAAGAGAATAGACTAAGTTGAAAGACTTAATCCTCGTGTACTCAAGGTCACACGGTGAATCCCAGATGATTCCTTAAGCAATAATGCCCCGTGTTCAATAAATGAACCACAGAGTTAATGCCTTTCACTGGAGAGCTTTAATGCTTTGAGCTTTAAATTCGACAGAGTAACAGCAAGGTTTGAAAGCGTTAGTTGGATGTTTGTCTCTCTGGTTCTTCTGCTATTTATAGTTGAATCTTAAGAAAATAGCCGGTAGAGACAATTCGAATGGTGTCCAATCAATGGTCATACTTTTCTGTAAGACAGACCCGCTCATCTGCCTTTTTCTGAACATTGTCATGCTTTTGCAGAGACAGTTTTGTCCTGTTGTGTCAGACTCGAACAATGTTGTACTGCTGTCATAACTGAGTGTATCTCCGTTCCTTATCATTGAGTCTTCAATGCTCTTTATGACTGGTTCGGTCTCTTGCTTTTCACGTGTTCCCTTTGGCGCGAAACTGTGCTGGTCTAAAACTGTCAGTGCCTCTCGACAGTTTCTCTATAAAAACTGTGTCCATAATTTTCATCCCTGTTGCCTCCTTGACAGTTTAAAACTGTCTGCACAGTTTTCTCACATGCTGCTTCATAAAATTTTCTTCACACTTTTCTTCGCATTTTGCTTCTTGAACTGTCTTCACAGTTTTCTTCGGTCTTTCTATTCTGACAGTTTGTCCTCAAAAACTGTTCCTCAGTTTTTCGTGGTTTGCCTTACCCGAACTCGATTATCCTATACAAGTATTACATGAAGTAATAACTCTAAGGAATAACCTTGGTATTCAGTTCTTCACACATCAAAACATCAAATTAAAGGTGTGAATTCTACATCAACAACTAATAATTATGCTAAACCCTGCAGGTTGAAATATTTAATTAAGGCATAAGTGAAAAGGGGTGAGCGGTACTACTCAGGAAATAAGAGATTAATTAATTATGGCTAATTGTCATAAGCCAAATTAATTAATTAATGTCTGGAACCTTAAATATGTGAATCATTCAAGTTTAATGCAACCCGTTCCAAATTACGTGGTAATAAAGGGGTGAGTCAACATTGTTACCGTGGTGAAGGTTAAAACAATGTTTTATTAATTAATTATGTTCTGGATTAGACATGGAATTTATTAATAAAGAGGGACCACTTCATTATTTGCATTTGGTCTTTGGTCTGGCCCACAAAGTGCTTAAAGCCCATTAGGGTTTGCAAACCCTAGCACTATAAAAGCCTTCTCTCTATCCGATCTACACACACAACTGTGTGAATTTAATATTCAACACAGAATATTGAGAGAAAAGAGATAAAGAAGGGCGACGGCTACCAGTGGGAGGAAGTGATCGATTCCTCCGGATCTTTAATTCAACTCGGTAGCGTATCCTCACCAGATTACCGAGGAGATAGGGAACAGATCAGAAGATCATATTTGTTGGAACAAGAAAGCTTTGATCGATCCCACATCCAGATCTACTCCATCGTCATTATTTCCGATCTAGATCTGTAGATCCGTCGCTGGAGTTCAAGTATTCCGTAGATCCATTCTTTGCAAGTAAATATTAGGAGCATGCATAGGGTTCGCCTAATTTATTCAATCTGATTTGTTTTGATACCCTAAGAACAATCCAAATGGCTAAAGAAATAAATGACAACTCACGCTGTCTATTGTAGACTCAAATCCTACATTTGTCACGGGGGATCATACTATAATAAGAGGTAGAAATTTATTGGTAGCGTACTCAATCAAACGGGTGATTTTCTCTCCGACTACGGATCCCATATTACCCCGGGAGCAAGAATTTCTAGGAACATTTGGAACATTTCTTTTCTGAGCAGAAGAGTCGTTTTCAAATAGTGTTTGATCAAATTACGTATTAATCAATATTCGATTGATTGGTCTGAGGTTATCGGCAAAAAAGATTTGTCTAAGCCACTTCGTTTCTTTTTGTCCAAGTCACTTCTTTTTTTGTCCAAGTTGCTTTTCTTTTTGTCGAACTCACTTCCTTTTTCTGTGTGAGTTACGGGAATATCCCCATTCATGGGTAGAGTGCCCACGGGACCTGGGTTATGATGGACTCAAAGAGAACCATGTAAGCCTCCATGCATCGCTCGAACTCGCTTTAGGGATTGGTCGTGTTGTGTTGGTCGGTATTGACCTGGGTGAGTAGGGTTGGTGTCGACCATATTGTCGAAATCGGTTGTGAGGTTCCTCCACAGCCCTGACGTCCTGTGATTGGTTATGTGGAGCCACATGATGTGTGAATCCATCTCCGTGATTGCCTTTTGGCTGCCTTGCATCTGGGCCACCAATTGAGCTATTGTCGGGTCGGTCCTCATTGATGACGATGGTGATGTAGCCCTTAGTACTTGCTGCATTCTTCTAGCCAATTCTTCGGTGGGGATGATTCCCCTTGTTTATTTGATAATCGTGTCATAAGGGCTCCGGAGAGTGTTAATGAGATTCTTGTAATTACCTGCCATTCAAAAGAAAATAAATTCCAAGAGGCCCCATGGTGGAGCCAATTGCTGAGGTTCGATTTATGGGAGTAAATGAAGCTGTTGAAATCATTAATAGGAACAACGGAATAACCACGAAAAACAAGTAACACGGAAATACAGAACCAAGATAAATAACTGAACGAAATTCATGCAATGAATGGTAAATCAATAAGTAAATAACTTGCAAGCACGTGACACTCGACTTGTAAAACAACATCGAATTTGTATTGATTTCGACAAAGTTTTGGAACAACTTGAGAACAACAATTTCGATACAAAAAATGGGTGAAGTCCTACTTTTTATAGACAACAGAGGAGAGAAAAAATCTAAACTGTTGCCGTAGCTGCTAGGGAGCACGTGGTCGCTGAAAATCGATAGAAAAAATAGGTAAAATTTGATTTCGATAGAGTTTCAATACAACTTGAGAACTGGAAATTTGATATAAAAAAGTGGGTAAAGTTCTCCTTTTATAGACAATAGAGGAGAGAAAAAATCTTAAATGTTGCCCTAGTTGCCGGGGAGCACGTGATCGCCAATAATCGTGTAACAACCCGTGATTCTCAACGTCGGTTAGGTTAGCAACTACTTTGTGCCGCCAAGTCACCCGGGGGGTTGCTTCCTCTCCACGGTGACGAGCTTGAGTCAATGGCGACCTCGGGACGGGGTCGGTGCCGACCTTATTCCTTGAAGTCGTAAACTCTACCCAAGTGGTTAGCTAAGCTTATGGGCTGCGATTTCTTGGGCCTTCGAGAAGTTATTTGGACTTGGGCCGCTAGGATCTATCCTCAACAGTTGGCAGTGAGTTATTCTATGACCCATCCCATGAGAAAAATGGTAAAAATATTAGAGGTAAAGCATTCCTCTAATTTGTTTGGTATTTGAGTTATTAAAACAAAAAAAAAACAAAAAACAAAAAACAAACAAATGGTTACCGATATAGGAATATAAATGTTAGATTTTTTTTATATTATTATTATTTTTTTAAAGAAAATTATTATTATTTTTTAAATATGGCATAGCATGTTTTGATAAACTGCCATTTTAATTATTTATTTACTTTTCCAACTACCCCTTTTTTTTTCTTTTTTTTTTTTTTCTGTCCCTCATGCCAGCCTGCCTGGTAATACAATATTTTATATTTAATTTTCTAAAAAACCTAATATTTACATTTTCAACTTTCTCATTCTCAATTTTGTTAGTTTCTATCCTCGATTTGAAGTGCGACACCAAATTAAACAATTATTCGAAAAAAACGTAAATTGTGGAAATTGTAAAATGATCTAAATAATTGCCAGCATAGTTGGATATAATATGGAGCCATATTATTTTCACCTCCAAAAAGTTTAGAAACAAGAGCAGAAAACCCCTTTATTTTCATCATATAACAAATAAACTATGATAGATAAGTTTGTATTTAAAAATATTTATAATCTTGTGAAATTTAAGTCACGATAGGATTGTTGATATTTTTTATAGTTAAATAAATTCAGAATAATAATGTTAATGCAGTGATAAATTTTATCTGTAGATACTAAACAATATATTATCGTAGTTGAAAATTGAAATGAGACAAGACTTGCAGGCCTTGTGAATTTGAACTCAAATCTAAGGCATCAAGATACATAAATTTTCTTACCAAGCAAAGATGTTTTAGTTTTACATTCAATGGTCTTGGGAAAGGCAAGTCGAGGCAAAGCTTCCGCAAGAAAAGCTGGCAGAAAATATGTGAATATCTATTAAAATTAATATTATGCAACTGCAAAGTGCAAACTCGTCGAAATTTATTTTTTGTCTTTATATGTGAAATCCGGTTTAGCTATTTCTTTTATTTGGAGAGAGAGAGAGAGAGAGAGATATGGTGCATTTCTACTCACGAAGCCATGTGAACCCCATTTTTTAATCCCCATCGTCAACCATGTCCATGTGACTCCCTGCCTAATAAAATCCTACTTCCCATCTCTTTTAATATATTATTACTCGTATTTATCATATATATCTAATCAAAACATGAATTTTATACTAAATAATAAGTCCGCTAATATGTATATAATTTTGTAAAGATGAAAATTCAAAAAATAGAAAAGGAAAAACACAATTATTGCATGGCCCCATTCCATATTCTCAACATATATAGTGTTATTCTACGGCTTGTCGAAGTATTTATTCCGATCTCGTTGGGCATCATAATCATAGCCCCACAACTTTACCAACAACTCTTTTTTTTTTCTTTTTTTTTTAATATTTCGGATTGTTTTATGTGAGACTATTCAACACATTTCGGCTTGTTTGAGGGTTTATATATATATATATATATATATATAGAGTTGCGTTCATTTCTGAACTAAGTGTTGTGAATGAACAGTGAACATAAATCCTACCTTTGATTTATCTAATCCAGCGGCTCAATTAATGACACGTGTCAATTAAATATTATTTTTTTATTTCATTAAGGGTAGTATGGGTAATCTAGTGGAATTAAATTATGGACGGTTATTAAGTTTGGTAACTGCAATATTTACTCAAGATTTGATTTATATCATATCTTTTTTAGGTTCCTCTTTATTCGATCCTTTCTAACTACTGCCATTAATTTATTTTTAACATTATCGCCTTAATTATACAGTTTTTCATTTTTTTTTCTTGTTTTACGAACGTCCATTTGCGCCATTTTTGTACGAACGACCATGGAGGACATAATTAGTATTATTTTATATGTTTAGTTTTTTTTCATTTCTTGTTCGTTGGAATGTATACTTTTTTATTCTTTCAGTCGTTGTAGAATTGTTGGGCTGAACATTGATGGGAATGCTGAACATATATTCTTGACGGTCAAGAGGATGAAAACATAATTAATGATACAAAACCTATTGATAAAATGACATAAAGTCATCATAAAAATGATATTAATTTCTGTTATTTTTCTAACTTCAATTCTGAAAAAATGATACGGATAATGTTGTTTAATGATACTTTTGCAGAAAGAAAATGATATTTCAAATTCTGAATTTATACAACAATTGTTTTAATTACATTTTTCCTTCATCTATTCTGAAATCATGTACATCAAAAAAATGCTATGTTTAAGTTCGAAAACTGATAAACAATTTTACATCTAACATTAAAACGAATAATATGTTAAAGCTTGCATATTTAAAATTTTTAAATTTCTCGCGTTGCTATTGACAAATCTGAAAAAATGATACAGATAATGCTGTTTAATGATACTTTTACATAAAGAAAATGATATTCAAATTCTGAATTGCTACAACAATTGTTTTACTTACATTTTCCTTCATCTATACTGAAATTATGTACATAAAAAAAATGCTATGTTTAAGTTCGAAAACTGATTAACAATTTTACATCTAACATTAAAAATTGGAGTCGCATAGTATGAAATCTGTTTATTATTCGCCAAAAATGATTCAAAATAGCAAATGGAATGAATTCGTAACTGAAGATGAAGCACCCACCGTGGTTTTCTTCGTCGGACCCATTAATGGTTAATTTTGTGGCCGTCGTTCTTCGTTCAACCAACCCTAGTTACAAATTGAAAAAAAAAAATCACCGAAACACATATTGGTGTTCGACTAATCTATTCTAGAGAAAATTTCAGAAGATACTGCACAAAAAATGATATAATCTCACCGGAAAACTCCGAAATTCGACCTTCTTCAACCTGTCGCACTTCACGGTGTTTGGAAGTTCTTCTCTCGTTGAATTTCAATTGACCTTTTTTGTTTTAATTAGCAGCCATTAATGACACTCAACAACCACCCTAAATTTTGGTTTAATTTTGACAAGATCGTGGGTTGAATCTATTTGGTAACTGCAGCCGTGAAGATCGACTTTCAGTTTTTAGTCGTTCGCATTTTTTTTCCTGTTCCTAAAATGCCCTTTTAATGATACGTTTGCAGCAAAAAAATGATACACGACATTTTTAAATCTGGGACGTTGATTTAGGGAATGGATGGTTAGATATTGTTCTCTGTTCATTCACAAAGACCTGTTCAGCCTAGATCACTCCCATATATATATATATATATAGATGTGATCATATGTTACCCACTCCTCATATGTTATATGGGGCCAAATCTCAACCATTTATTTTATAAATCTAAGGGTCCAGATTTTTTTATTTAATTATTTTTAAATTACCATTTTTGTTTTAAATCTAAATGAAGGCTATTATTGTAAAATAATGATATCAAATATCTCTTTCCTTAACCATTCAGCATAATTATCAATTAATTTACCAAATCAATTTTTCCCCAATCTGCACGACATCTAATTTCTCCATTATTTCTTCATATTTTTGCATCACGGCGGCGCCGATCAGTTCTCCGGAGACAAGCGAACACACGATGGCCGGCGGCAGGAGGCGAGGTGGCTGGAGGCTGTGGCTGCTCGGGAGAGAGTATGCACGTGGGCGCTATTTCTCCTCTCCTTGCATTTCTCCAACTGTGGCGATGGTCGAGGTGGCAAGATGGTGAGGTGGCCGGAGGCAGTGGTTGCGTAGGCGAGAGCCCATAGATGGCGCGTTCTCCTCTCTTCGCGTATCTCTAGCAGCGGCGGTGGTCATGGTGGCATGGAGGAGCGCAGTGGTCATTTCTTTCGTCTTGTACTCCCTCTGTCCCAAGTAAATTGTCCACATTTTCTTTTTCGTATGTCCCACAATATTAGTCCACTTTCCTAAAATAGCAAATTCTCTACACTCATCAATAAAATATTCATCCCACTAACTCCCACTATCACTCACAAGCATTGGTTATCGTGCCCGGTCAAATGTGGATAATTTGACCGGGACGGAGGGAGTATTTCATAGCGTTCAATTATTGCTGAAATACTATTATGTAGAACTTGGTCCTTGCTTATTTTGTCTCGTTTTCTCGACCTATTTATTTTATGTATCTCTGTTTTGTATTTGATAGGCTTGATTTTGTTGTTGCAGACTATCATCAATGGTGCACCATCGATGACCATGTAGATGCTACATTATTTATATGATAGTTGATGCATTCTTTATTCATTATCTACTACATTATCTCTTATAACGTATTTTTATTTTATATTTTAAAATGACTCCAGATTTTCGTAAAATACTAAAATTGTAAACAAATAATGTATCATATTTGTCGTAGATAATGTAGCATTCAAAACATAAATAATGTTCTAATTATTTTGTTTGGTGAGAGGAAAAGACGCAACACATTCCATAATGTATCATTCAATTGATAGATAATGTACGAATAATACCACATATAATGTACCATTAATTATAAACTATTGAAAGAGTATTTTTAAATATATTATTACATTATCATCTGTAGTATGTTACATTATTTCTTTACAGCTATTACATTATTTAATTTTACTATGAATATATATTATAATGTAATAGCTCTAATTACAATTTTACCATAATGTAGTAGAATACACAAGACAATGCACCGCCATTTTTAAGTTTGAAGTTAAATCTCAAGCGTTCAAATCTTAATCTAAGGGCTGAGATTGAGCCTCATATAACATATGGAGATAGAGTAACCATATAATGCATCCATATATATATATATATATATATCTATAGATATATATATATATAGGGTACTGATCAGGTGAGAATAGGAGTTACTATGAGAAATAAGAATAAATCTCGCGCGTCCATCTCATCAAATCGACGAACATGATTCATTCTCAGCATATTGAAAAATGCGGCATTTTTGCCCCAATATCGTGCAGTTTTAGTCTTTAAAGGCTAAAACTATAAAAATATTCAAACACAAACAGCAACCTGCATTTTAAGCCCGATTTACTTCATTTTTAGCCCAATTTACTTCATTTTTAGCCCGATTTACTTCATTTTTACATAAATACGAATTAAAAAAATTAAACATCTTCTTCTTCAAAGCAACAACACGAGCGTAGTCTCTATAAAACTTAATACCAACATCAACAGTTCTTAAAACTATGCCCTTAAAATGCTTCATCTTATTAACACACTTTGGAATAAATGAACATGTAAGATACAAAAATGCACAAAATTAACACTAAAGATGCACAATATAATAGAAAAAATGAACGTCGATCTGAATAAAATAAATTTTTTTAAATTATATTCATGCATAATTAACAACGTCGGGACCGAACACGAATGCAAAATCCAGAAACAAAGAAAAAAAATCTGATCGACAAAAGAAATATAAATCAATTCGAACAAAGAAGGAATAAATGAACATGTAAGATACAAAAATGCACAAAGTTAACACTAAAGATGCACAATATAATAGAAAAAATGAACGTCGATCTGAATAAAACAAATTTTTTAAAACTATATTCATGCATAATTAACAACGTCGAGACCGAATACGAATGCGAAATCCTGAAACAAAGAAAAAAAAATTTGATCGACAAAAGAAATATAAATCAATTCGAACAAAGAAGGAAGAAGAAATCAAATCGCGCGAAGAAAGGAATAAAAAATCTAATGAGATACTATTTCAGATTTTTAAAAAAGCTAAAATTACAAAAATAACCTTAATTTTTAAAACTGCAGGATAATCGAGGAAAACTGCACACGGAGTAAAATAGATCATGAGCGTTGAAATCACAAAATCAAAGGCTAAGATTTATTCTTATTTCTCATACTAAAAACTATTCTCATATGATCACTACTCTCTCTCTCTATATATATATATATATATATATATATATTATTTGGATGTCCATTGAATCATGTAATGCCTGCTATGTGAAACCAAAATTGAAATTGATTACAGGTAACTTTAATATATATTTTGAGTAAATTTTACATTAATGTCGTATCTTTTATGATTTTTCTATTAGTTGCATCCCAACTTTTAACTTCAAGACGAGCAATATAAGAATTTTGAAAATTAATATTCGAAATGCTATAATGTTAATTCTTCTTTGAGTGTGTATGTATCCAATTTTTACCTACCCAATTCAATGAATTGTAATTGCATTGAACAAGAAACAAATATACATATGCACAATTCATTGATACATCCATCATTCAAGAGTGGGAATATTAAATTTTGGATGTTATACCTAAAAGAGATAAATTTGGGGTTCTAAAATTAATTAAAGATATATTTAGTAAAATATCTCATGCCACATTGCAAATTGATCATTAATTATATCTCAATCTTAAATTTCATTTTTAATGTTCTTATTAATTCATATTTTTGACTTTACATTCAATATGATTTAAATACATTACACTTAGGGAAAGATAACATGATCTACAATTCAAAAATATTTATGTCAACCGTAAGTATGTTTTAATATTTTCATAATTAATGTGATAATACATTAAAGATAATAATATATAATAATTAAATTTATTCTAATATTAATACAATATTACTACATCAATACATGAACAAATTAATATGTACTCAGTGTGGGAGACAGATACTTTACATACACATATATTATGCATTAAATTGGTTGATACGAAATAATATCAAACGACAAGAATTAATTTAAAGTCGCTCTATAATAATAAACAAATAAATTATAACCTTTATGGAAAGGATAATAATACAGCAAGTGTAGTAATTTCGACATTTCATGAGCAAAATTTGCATAATTGAAGTAGAATCCCATATTTGCCCCTACCAAAATTTCAATTCAACCCCAATTTGTTCAAATACTCCAGCCAAGCTGACCCAGTCTCTTTCTCTCCCCAAAATCTCCACCGCAGCAATGGGGAAAGGCGGTGCTCTGTCGGAGGGCATGGTGAAGAAGATCGTCCTCTCCTATACGTACGTGGCCATCTGGATCTTCCTCTCCTTCACCGTAATCGTCTACAACAAGTACATCCTGGATCGGAAGTTGTACAATTGGCCCTTCCCCATCTCCCTCACCATGATTCACATGGGCTTCTGCTCCTCCCTCGCCTTCGCCGCCGTCCGCGTCTTCCGCGTGGTCGAGCCCGCCGCCCTCTCCCGTCGCGTCTACCTCACCTCCGTCGTCCCCATCGGCGCCCTCTACTCCCTCTCTCTCTGGCTCTCCAACTCCGCCTACATATACCTCTCCGTCTCATTCATCCAAATGCTCAAAGCCCTAATGCCCGTCGCCGTCTACTCCATCGGGATCCTCCTAAAAAAGGACGCCTACAAGTCCTCCACCATGTCCAATATGCTCGCCATCTCCGTCGGCGTCGCCATCGCCGCCTACGGTGAGGCCAAGTACGACTCCTGGGGCGTTTTCCTCCAATTAGGCGCCGTGGTCTTCGAGGCGACGCGATTGGTCATGATCCAAATCCTTCTCACATCCAAAGGAATCAACCTCAACCCAATTACATCTCTCTATTACGTTGCCCCGAGTTGCTTCGTCTTCCTCTCGATCCCGTGGCTACTCGTAGAGCTCCCATTGCTGAGACAGAGCTCAAATCTACACTTTGATTTCGTGATTTTCGGCACCAATTCGCTGTGCGCATTCGCGCTGAACCTCGCTGTGTTCTTATTGGTAGGGAAGACCTCAGCTTTGACCATGAACGTGGCGGGAGTTGTGAAGGATTGGCTGTTGATTGCGTTTTCATGGTCCGTAATTAAGGATACGGTGACGCCGATGAACTTGCTCGGATACGGATTGGCGTTTGTGGGAGTGGCGTTTTACAATCACTCAAAATTGCAAGCGCTCAAGGCCAAGGAGGCGCAGAAGAAGGCGGTGGCGGGGGCGGACGAGGAAAGCGGGAAGCTGTTGGCGGCGGAGAGAGGAGGGGAAGGGATTGCAATGGGGAAGAAGGGAGACTCTCAAGCTTAAGAGCGGGTATGTCGGAATAAACCAAGAAAAATGGGGAATTTTTCCACATTTTCTTTTCTTGCCGCTTCATATTTATTAGAATTATTAGTTTAAATATTTTCTATTGTTTTTCCCCCCTTTATATTATACTATTATACTTCTATTGTATTGACATTGGATTTCAATTTTGTAATATGTTTCCTGTTTTACATTTACTAGCTTCTTTTGACTTGATCCATGTTTTAGAATACTCGTGTATAAAAAGTGAACAAATTTTGTTGCGTTTATTCTGAAAAGAAAGGGTGCTTGAATCAATGTATATATACATAGATATTAATGAGTGTAGAGTGTATGTATGTAGTATTGAATTGAAGAATAAAATTAAAGATGGCTAGTTAATTTGGATTTTACCTGATGTTAGGTTAGGTTCTACCCTTCGTCTAGGCTGGGTCCAGTCCAGATGTATTAATTCCACCACTTTGACTAATTTCTTACTCCATAATTTCCTATATTTAGTTTTAGATGCATGTAAATGTTTTGCGGAGAAAAAGACTTTCAGGCGAATCAATCACTCTAAATTAAATTAAATAAATGAAAACTACATGAGATGATTATTCTTAATTTAAGTCAATAAAACTAATTAACGAATTAATGAGGTAGTAATAATCTGAGTTTGGATTTCCTTTCTCCATATATATTACTCCATATTGGCTTGCTGTGGCTGGCTGTACAATTAAGGAAATGTAGTTGTAGGCTGTAGCTAATAACAAATCTAACTAGTGGGTGAGTTAATGCAAATAAAGACTTAGGGTTCTTTCTAGAAGTACTTGATTAGATGTAGAAGAAGTGTCAATTTTCAGTCCCCTCCCTGGCTCATGGCTCCATTTATAATTTACTTATATTTATATTAATGTGGGGGGTTTTCCTATAACTATGATATATAGTTTGCCTGGATTCTTGAAACAATTGATTGTACCATCCATTTGAGTTTGAAAATTCGGTGTATGTTTTTTGATAGGCAACGCATAATCAGACAATTGTATTTGTAAGTTTCATTCACAAATATATTTGTATTTATATTCCAATTTGAACCCAAAATCCTATTCGCGTAGGAGCCTATAAAGTTGGGCTTTGGTTGTTGTTACATTGTTTTTATGGAACCCATTATTAATCTCTTTCAAAGCCCATAACTCTATAAATATTCATACCCTTATGCCATAGCATATCATATCCTGGGAATTAGCAAAAAACATGCATAAACTAGGAAGAACTTTAGTTTCTTGAAATTTACAAGAATGCTTATGCCTACAAGTAAAATAAAAATAAGCTAAAACTTGGGCCAGCCCTCCATGCACCTCAAAATCAAATCCTGCATACACAATTCACCAATGATGATCGAATTAATTAGCAATGTGAGAATATGAATATGATTAATCTCGTACTGGATAAACTCGATGTTGATTTTAGCATCGGGGGAACGAGAGAGGGCAGCAAAGGCGTCGTTGGACATGATAATAGTGGAGGGGCAGGGGCGTTTGCTGCAGAAATCCACCACCCTCACGTCCACCGTCCCCTCCTTGCACGGCCGGTTGCTCCCGCTCACGCACCGCAACCGGTACCGCCGCCCGCACGCCGCCCCGTTGTCCCACAGCCCCTCACTCACCTGCACAAACAGGTTCCCCGATGGGAACTGGTCTGCTCTGTTGCCATTGCATTTCGTAGCTGCACACCATTTACTCACTAAGAAATTAATATGCATATGTAGTAGGAGTATATATAATTAACTTACGCGTGTAGGGAGGATTGTAGGAGCTGGCTGTCCCTATATCACCGGTAACAAGAATCATGAATCTTTCACATGAAATATTCATGACGAGGATTATTACTGCAAAGGTGAAGCCTTGCTTTGGGCTCATGCTCATTCACTATTCTATTCCACGTTACTGATTACTATTTTACTATATGTATGGCTTTGCTTTGATAATACATATACATTTATGGTTTTAGATTGAGCCAATTTATAGTTAGGGAATGGCCGCCATGTCGGTCGCTTCAAATTAAATTAATATTCACGTGTGTGTAGCTCCTATATTATTATACACTACACATATAATAATATGCTTTCTGATTGGTCAAAATACGCATAATTAATACTATGCAGTAACTTAGTGCTTCTCTACAACTTCAGCAGCAGCTTTTTATATCTGTGGTGTAGGATCAGGATGGATATATATATTCTCTTCAGAAATCCAGAATCTATATATTTTAAATATGGTGCTTTATTTATTCTAATTTCCACTTATATTCGTGCTCTTATCCTAGCCTATCATCAACTTAATTAATTATACATCTATAGTTCGTTAATTGAAGGACATCGATCTTCTTCTCTATCTCCAAATAATTATATTTTATCACTATATCTAATTTCTATATTAGATATGATTAAATTTTATAGAGTAATCTCATAATATTATTATGACTGAAATATATCTAACGATTGAAGATATAGTTCCATTGTGGGGCGAGAAGTTAGGATTAGGGAGGAAAAGTTGATTTATATATATGTTGATTGCTTTTTCACGTTTGACGACTTTCGACTTTTTCTTATTAATTTTAAATTGGAAATTTATAAATTGTAGCAATTCTTTTATATATTTTGAATGGGAAGCCAAGTCAATAATTTGATGTCAAAAGATCTTAGGATGTGACCGTTTATTAATAGTTTGGATATTATGAAATTCATATACAAAATTTACAATAAATTAATCATTTTATCCGTGATTAAGATAACATTTCTAGTTAACCAAGTAGGTATGATTGAGTGACGTTATAAGATTTCATTCAATCTTTCCAGAATCCCTTGCCTTGCTATAAAAGGTTTACTCTTATATATAAATAATTTCTAATAACTTATTTTTGAATAAATAAATAAATTATTTTAAATATATTTAATTGATTATTATTATTATTATCATTATTTTACATTATGTTATCGCCAAAGGGTAGCCTTTACCACTAAGTTGGTGAGAGACCTCAAATTTATCAGTTTATACAACTGAAGTCTGAAATATGGTGAACTTGACTGACTCTTGTTCAAATTAGCTGGAGCTTTTAAAAAAACATAGTTTGTTCAGAAATTCTTAAATTAATTCAGATACGTACACCAACAACCTAGTCAATTCTTGCATTTTAAATGAACAAATAAACAAACAATCAAGAATATACAAAGCGATAGAATACATCAGATTTATAGTGGTTCGGATACCAAAGATCCTATGCCCACTCTTCGATAAACTTATCGGATATTCATTAAGAACAATTTACAACACAATACAACTAAACTTCTTCTTTCCGGGAAGTTCTTCCGTCCTCTGAATTCCAAGGTACATTCAGGTAGAGGGCTTTACCACGACCAATCGCTAGGCTCCTTGCTAACTTCAGTCTTCACAAGCTTTACCACGAATGCGCCTCTAGGCTTGAAGGTTAGATAAGTTGTGATGTTTAGTTCTTCACAGAACATTGATTGTTGTTGAAGATTCTGTGTTTCTTCTAGAGATTAAGAAACAATCTCGAATTCGGCTATCTAGAAGAATAGCTGAACTCCGGATCTCAAGCTATATACATCTCGTATCTCTTGTTTAAGAACACGGTAAAGAGTAGAACATTGAATGCTTTAAGGTTATATATTTATCTCGCCTTTAATATTTCTTTGAATTTGTTGTTTAACCATTCTTCTAACGAAGTTCCGCTCTCTATATAGGGACAGAGAAGACTTTGTTCTTGTTTGAAAGTAGCCGTTTGTAGTCATTGGCCATGCAGTCCTTTCCAAAAAAGGTGACAACACCTATTGCAGTGTGGTAGACTTTTCGTTAGAACGCCTTTATTTTAGTCAGTCCGAGGAATCCTAACTGGATCTCATATCTGTTGAACAAAAGAAAGAATAGCTTTTCTTTTTGTCATTTCTTTATGACTTCTCCCTTAACATTGTCAGTTAAATCTCTTTCTTAACTGCAAGTTTGTTTACAGATGGTTTCGTCTAGTTGTCTGATTGAGAGTTGACCTATCAATTACAACTCAATTTCCTATAGAGAATTATACTGGACTTAACCTATGTAAGTTCTAAACAATGATAATTGACTCGATATAAAGTTTGATTCATCAAAATATAAATTTTCTAACAATTTCCCCCCTTTTTGATGTAGTCAAAGCCCTACGAGAAAACCAGGGCTTATACAAACTGATTTCCCCCTAAATTCTTGATCCCTAAAATAAAATGTTCCTCATTAACAAGGCAAGGCAACAAGAAGATATTCTCGATTAATTGATGGGATATAACTTACTTCTTTGGAACAGAAAGTATGAGAACATAAAACATTTGAGACAAAAGTAATTGTAATTGTAATTGTCTTCAAAGATAGCATAGCTCATAGATTAGTTCCATTAAAAAGTTTTGTTGATACAATTATATCATGGAGCTCAGAATTGACTAAAAACACGACATATCGTGTATTAGAGCTTAACTAAACAAGACAGATCGTGTATCAGAGCTAAAAAAATAACTAAAGCATGTATCAAAGCTATGTATCAAAGCAGACATTGTGTATTAGAGCTATAAAAAACAATGTGTCAGAGCTAACCTATTGCCATCCGAGTATATCAGAGCTAGACATAATTCCGATCATTTCCACTAGCAAAATAAGAACAATATACTAGAACATTATCAACCACAACCAAAACAATGTATCAGAGCATACGAAGTAGTGTATCAGAGCAAAGCACTTCAAGACAGTGTACCAGAGCTATATACGAATCAGAATATCCAGATATTGTTCGAAAGATCAGTCAGTTGTGAAATAGAAGAAATATGTTGCAAGATTAATTGTCTTTCGATTTCTTTTTGTCATCCTCTTTCTCGATTCTTCTTCTTTTCCAATTTCTATCTTCTGTCTGACTCCCAGTGCCTCTAGCTTGTTCAGCTAAGCTGGTCCCAATGATAGTTCCTTTGTTTTTATCAGCTCTGCCCGTGACACCTTCTTTGCCACTGATGTCTTGCCTTCATTTGACACCTTCCCCCTTTCTGACAACATCAGCAAGGGTGGCCTTTGGTTGCTCAAGATGTTCTATCCGATCATTGATTCTTGAAAACTATTTAAATATCTTATTCCGACATTGGTTGGATGCCGAATTAATCCGAGTGGAGGTAGCCATGTGTTCTACTATAACAATTGCTAGCTGTTTTGAAGTATCTATGCAAAAATTACTAGTTAGCTTGCATCTTCATTCCCTGTTACTAGAGCTTGAGATGAAGATGGCTACACGGATTGCAGAACTGGTACGATTGGTAACACTGGGAGAAAGTCAGCATAGCTGGCCCTGGTTTAGATGGTTGCATGATCTTTCTGACTCGGCATTCATAGTTGATTTTGTAGGTGTTCTGATGTTTCCTTCTTCCAGCCAAGCATGAGTAGATTTCTGTTTGAATCACCAGTGTCATCACCGTCAGATACTCATTCGGCTGTAGCTGGAAGTCTGGAAATAAATCCTTCATTATGTTCTTCTTCCAACTCTTCCTCTAGTTCTCTTTGATGATTTGACCTATATGTTGGAATTTGTATTCTAGAAGCATTTATTTTAGTGTGTATAAATTTGAGGTATGTTATCTCTGTGAACAAACATACTTGCGAGAACAAAGAAATCCTCTTATTTTGTCGATAGAGAGATCATACAGTTTGTAGGAGATCACGAAAGACTGTATGGATTGCTTGACCTACCAAGATATAAAATAATAATCACAATCGAGACAACTATGGATTCAAATATTGAATCCATAACGACTATGGACGTATATCATAATTTGGTCCTGCCTGATGGCTCTCGAGCCATACGGTGCAAATTTGTGTACAAACGAAAGAAGGGATCGTATGTAGAAATCATGGCCTTCAAAGCCAGGCTGGTGGCAAAGGGTAATAGTCAAAAGGAGGGCATTGACTACGATGAAACCTTATCATTGGTAGCCATGCTGAAATGTATCCGAATACTTCTTGTCATAGCAGCACATATGGAAATCCAGATCTGGCAAATGGATGTTAAAACCGCTTTTAAACGGTTACTTGTAAGATGGTCAAGACATCTATATGCATTAACCCAAAGGTTATGAACTGAAAGGCGAAGAACGTCTTGTCTGGAAGCTTAAGAAGTCCTTACATGGACTAAAACAAGCTTCTCGGTTATGGAACTTACGTTTTAAGGATGTGATGAAATCCTATGGAGGTTCACAGTTGGGTAATGAGAGTTGCGTGTACCAAATTTTCGTTAGTGAGAGCGTGGTGTTCCTTGCACTACATGTACATGATATTCTTTTATCTAGAAACAATATGGAGGTACTGTCGGACATTCAGAGATGGTTGTCTGAATAACTCCAAATGATGGATTTGGGAGAAGTTGGGTACATCCTTGGGACCAAAGTCTTAAGTGATCGTAAGATAAGGATGATAATTTTTTCACATGCATTCTACATGGATTCTGTGATATTTTGGTTCAACATGCAACTCGACAAGAAAGGATTTTTACCTTTCCATCATGGCATCGATCATTCTAAAGGACAATGCCCAGAGACACAAAAGGAGAAAGGTGAGATGAGTCTTGTACTATATGCATCTGCGGTGGGTAGTCTCATGTATGCCATGCTGTGTACCAGGCCTGATATATGTTATATAGTTGGCATGGTAGCTAGATATCAGTCTAACCCGGGACAATCTCATTAGACTGCGGTAAAGCACATCCTCAAGTAATTGAAAATAACTAGAAATTACTTTCTGGTTTATCATAGTGAGGATCTGTGCCCTATGGGTTATACAGATTTAGACTTCTAGACGGATCAAATGAGAAGAAATCGAGCTCTATCTATTGTTCACCTTGGGCGGTGGAGTTGTATCTTGGAGGAGCGCAAAAAAGAAATACATTGCGGATTCCACCATGGATGTAGAATATGTTGCTGCTTCTGAAACTTCAAAAGAAGCGGTATAACTCTAGAACTATGTGTTAGAGTTGGACGTGTTTCCTAGTTTTCCTAAAACTATCGCAATTTACTATGATAATGCTGGTGTAGTAGCAAACTCAAAAGAACCACGGAATCACAAAATGAATAAACATATAGAGAGAAAGTACCACATCATACGAAAAATTGTATCGAGGGGCGATGTGTGGATTGAGAAGATTGACACGAGAGACAACTTAGTTGACCCATCCACAAAGTGCTTACTACTGATAGTGGTTGATGTAATAGCTATTTTAGATAGACAAATTTTATACTCTAGTAAGCGGATGTAATGCTTTGAGTATTCGTGGGAGATTGTTGGGATTTGTATACTACACACATTTATCATAGAGTGTATACATTTGACAAATCTCATGTCTATGAACAAACATACTTGGGAGAATAATGGAATCATCTTATCTTGTTGATAAGGAGATCATACGGTGTGTAGGAGATCGTGGAAGACTGTATCAAGACAACTTGAAGATTAGTTTGTTGGTGTAGGTTTCAACATAGTCGGTTAGAAGTGGTTTGTCTTGATCACTTAATATGCTTGTACGTGCGGTTGCGTATTGATAGGACCAAAGTGAGATGTGTTCTTCTGTCTGACTTCAAAAGAAACAAGGTCTCATGACTTGGTTGAGTCTGAATCCTAACAAAGGTTCAGAAGTATGCACAGGTTGTATGTCACTTTGACTTCCCATGGTAGAGAGCCTGATTAACATGCTCGTATATCTGAATCTTGGGTGACACCAGCTTGTGTAGAACGTTCTGATAACTGACGTTAAACTACCATATCCGAGTATTAGGATTGGAACATTGCCCGAGGAACTCAAAGAGGTACACCGTGCTAAAGTCCTACAGGCTGATTAAGTTCAAGCACAGATGAAAACATTTGATTAGTACTACTTATAAGAATAAGATAATAATTAATTATTGGAAGCATGTCAGAAGCTCTAATTAATTAACAAATATATGAACCTTAGGTATGGGGACTCACTGAATCGATGCAACTAGTTCCTCATAATGTGGTAATAAAGGGGTAGTTCAATATTAATTTTCTGGTGGAATGAATCAATTAATTAAGTCCATGGTTGTGGACATGAGAATTAGTTAATTCATAGGCCTACTTTATTATTTGCATCAGGTCCCAAGTCTGGCCAACATAATTTCTTAAGAAAGCCCATTGGGGTTTTAACTTTATTTATAAATATCCCATTATCTTCTCAGATTTCATAGGTTGTGTTGGGGCCAGGCCCACGAGCCCAGGCCCAATAGACAAGTCGGCCCGTGCAAACAAATCCAACCCGGAAGACTGGCTCACCAATGCCAATGATATGCTGAATCCGCCTAAGTCAAGGCCTCGCCATCGAAGACCAAAGCGCCTCGCCAACGAGGAGCTGAGCGGGTCGATGTCGAGATGTTCTAGGAAGAGAAACCCTAGCCCGTTGGCGGCGCCCGAACGTTAGAGCCCTAACCTCCTCCGAAAAACCCGCAATCGATCCGATATTCGCGGCGAGCCGTTACAGCTCGACGCGTAGGGTTAGCTTCTGCCTGCCTACCCCTATCCTGTCTATAAATAGGGGCAGGAGACTCAATTTTTGTATTCTTTCTTTCCCATAGCAAATTCTAAGCCGAAACTCTGTCAAATCTTCTACGGAATTTCTCTCTCATTAATAATAATCGTTCATCGTTTGTGCATATTCTGTCTTTACTTCTCGTTTATCTTCTTTATTTCTCGTTATTATATGCAATGTTCTTATAAAAGTCCTAAGGGCTCCATTTTCTCGTGAAATCAAACCTCAACATTTGGCGCCCACCGTGGGGCCCTTGGGACTATCTTCTCGTTGATCTAATGGCAGGTAATAGCGAGAAAGCCGGGAATCAAACGAAGAAGGCGGCTAGAGATCCCCCATCGAAGCCCTCTGGTTCGAAGGAGCTCATCCCCGTCGACGAGCTGGTGCGGCAGACTTTGCAGACTAGTGGCGCTCAAGCCGTACCTCCGGAACTGCTGAACACAATCTTGGCTCGACTAGCTGAGGAGTTCGAGGAAAATCGATGCCATGCAAAGGAGACAGACTCCAGAATCATGGAATTGCACGCCACCAACCATGCCTTGCGAAGGGAGAACGAGCAGCTCCGCAAGGAGAAGGCGCTCCAGAAACAGCCCTTCATCGAGGAGCCCCTCACTGGCGAGAAGCCGACGAATCACCGCAAGAACTTGGCCCATGACTTGGAGGAGGCGGTTGACCTTGACACGCCGGCGACGTCGGATCCAGGGCGCAGACCTACGGGGACGACAATCTACCACCCGACTGACCGCCTCGCTACCGAGCCGCCACGGGGTGAATATGAGAAGCGTCTCGAGGCGCGCATGGCTGGGTTGGAAAAACTCATTTGCCGCATCCCGGGGATCATCCCCCCGGATTCGCTGATACCGTGTGACAGCTATGCTGACTCGCCTTTTACGCCCGACATCACTAACACCGATGTCCCGGCGAGGTTTATGCCGCCTTCGTTCCAGCTCTATGATGGGACGACTGATCCGGAGGACCACATAGCCCTCTATAAGCAGAAGATGCTGACCACCTCGATCCCAGGCAAACTACGTGAAGCCTGCATGTGCAAAAGCTTCGGGGCGAGTCTGACCGGACCAACGCTTCAGTGGTTCGTCAACCTACCGAGGAGCTCCTTCTCGACATTCTCGGAGCTCCACATGGCCTTCAGGAAGCAGTATTCCAACTGCCGACGCATAGCCAAGCACCCAGATGCGCTCAATAGCATACGCATCAAGAAGGGACAGTCTTTGAGATCCTACGTGGGGCGATTCAACCAGGAGCTCGCCTCTATACCGAACTGCCCTCCCCTCACCGCGGTCTTTGCTTTCAAGAACGGCCTAGATGTGTCCTTAAAACTCTATCGCGATTTGACTAGTCACTCTTGCTATGATATGGACTCAGTCCTCTTGCAAGCTTGGGCTGAGATTAACTGGGAAGAAGATGAGCCGAACCGCATCGCGCGCCTGAATGAGTAGAAAGCCTACGAGCTCGCTGGTCAGCATAGAGAGGATCGATATAGAGGAGGCTCCTCTAATTCGAGGTACGTCGACCGAAAGGACTACCGGAACGAGCGTCGTTCGCGATGAGACCACCCTTACAGTCGCGCGCCGCGTGCGGGGGATGTGCCCTACAACCTCAGTATCGACCAGAACTACCTGGTCAACAACATGCTTAAGGGGCTCGGCAATGATGTAAAATGGCCAGCCAAAATGAAATCCGACCCCAAGACGCGGGATATGAAGAAGTTTTGTGGCTTCCACAATGATCACGACCACAAAACAGAGGAGTGTCAAGCCCTACATCTAGAGGTGCTCGAACTGTTAAAGAACGGTTTCCTTACCGAGTACCTAACTAACAAGGGGAAGAACACATGGACGAGGGGCAGGCAGGCCAACCCTACTGGAAATGCAGAGCCCCAAAACAAACCACCACCCGCCGAGCGAACGATCCACGTAATCGTCGGGGGGTCGGAGATTAGCGGAAGGTCTCGCTCTGCGGCCAAGAGAGCCCGCAGGGTCCTCAACCAAGAGGTTCACCACGTCAGCCCCATGCAACAACATGAGGCAATTGAGTTCACTTCTGAGGACATGCCAGGGCTCGTCCATCCACACCACGACGCACTCGTGATATCACTCCTGATATCAAATTGCCAAGTGAAGAGACTGCTCGTGGATAACGGCAACTCCGCGAACATCATGTTCCTTCGAACGCTGAAGGAGATGCAAATCCCTATGAGCAAGATAGAACTGGTAACCATGACCCTCTACGGTTTCAATGGGGGCCAGCAGCAGACGGTGGGGGAGATCACTCTGCCCATGTACTGCGGAGGCCTAAACTTGGATGTGAAGTTCCAAATTGTAGACGCCACCTCCGCGCATAACGCCATCCTAGGGAGACCTTGGATTCATGAGCTCAAGGCAATTCCCTCGTCGTATCACCAAGTGCTCAAGTTTCCCACTCCCTGGGGAATCCAAACTATCTGAGGCGAGCAAAAGGCATCAAGAGACTGCTACTACGCTAGCTTCCGAGCCGTCTGCTCACAGCAGCACGGCTCTATATCGACCCCAGCTGGTCGACCCAAAGCTGAGGAGCTAGAGGAGGTCGCCATAGACGAGTCCGATCCATCCCGAACCACCTTCGTGGGGGCGGAACTCCCCGCTGAAGTCAGGAATGCCCTTCTAGGTTTCCTCCGAAGGAAGGTTCACGTATTCGCCTGGTCACACCGTGACATGATCGGGGTCAATCCGTCGGTCATCACACACCGCCTCCAAGTGGACCCAAACAGCAGGCCAGTGCAGCAGCGACAACGAAAGTTCTCCGCGGAAAAGAATCAAGCCATCAACGAGGAAGTGCAAAAACTCATCGACATCGGGTCGGTGCGAGAAGTGCACTACCCCACTTGGCTTGCCAACGTGGTCGTCGTCAAAAAGAAAAACGGCAAGAACCGGGTCTGCATTGACTTCACTGACCTAAATAAGGCGTGCCCGAAGGACCCGTATCCCCTACCACACATTGATGCCATAGTCAATGCAACAGCAGGGCACGAACTTTTGAGCTTCATGGATGCGTTCTCGGGGTACAACCAAATCCAAATGCACCCCGATGACCAAGAAAAGACAGCCTTCATCACCAGTCAAGGAATTTACTGCTATAAGGTGATGCCATTCGGATTAAAGAATGCGGGCTCAACATACCAACGCCTCGTCAACTCTATGTTCAAGGAGAAGATCGGCAAGACGATGGAGGTCTATATTGATGATATGCTCGTCAAGTCACTCAGCTCTCGGGATCATGTGACTCATCTGGAGAATGCCTTCCAAACCTTGGAGAGGTACAACATGAAGCTGAATCCGGCGAAGTGTTCGTTCGGAGTAGCGTCCAGCAAATTCCTCGGTCATATAGTGACCCAGAGGGTAATAGAGGTGGACCCCACGCAGATCAAGGCCATTCAGGGCATAGGACATCCAAGATCCCCGAAGGAAGTACAAAAGCTGACCGGGCGCCTCGCCGCCCTTAGTCGTTTCATATCACATTACTCCGAGAGGACCCATTCCTTCTTTAACACGTTACGGAAAGGAAAACGGTTCGAGTGGACTAAGGAGTGCGCGAAGGCACTCGAGGAGTTGAAAGCCTATTTGGCTAGCCCGCCTTTGTTGTCAAAGCCAGTCAATGGTGAGCCGCTGCTACTCTACCTATCTGTGTTGGACCATGCGGTCGGAGCCGTGCTAGTACGCGAGGTAGTCGGCAAACAGTACCCGGTACATTACGCCAGTAAATCTCTATTAGACGCGGAAACACGGTACACCTCCTTGGAGAAACTCGCCTTGGCACTCGTAAATGCCGCCCGAAAGCAGCAGCCCTACTTCGAGGCGCATTCTATCAAAGTGATTACGTCTTACGCTATAAGAGCCGTACTGTCAAAACCGGACCTGTCCGGACGTCTGCTCAAATGGGCCGTCGAGGTAGGGGGTACGGGATCCAGTACGAACCCAGGACTTCCATCAAGTCGCAGGTGTTGGCAGACTTCGTCGCAGACTTCTCTACGAACTTGCAACTGAAAGTGGAACACGAGGTAGCTCACATGACAAAGGCCCACGAAGACATCGGCATATGGTCCTTAAAAATTGATGGAGCCAGTAACGTGCACGGCAATGGGGCTGGAGTAGTCCTAACGGATCCGCACGGAGAAAACTACGAGCGAGCCATCAGGCTCGATTTCCCGGCAACCAACAACGAGGCCGAATATGAGGCACTCGTCCAAGGTTTGCAGCTAGCCTTAGAACTCGGGGCTCGCAGAGTCCGCACCGAAAGCAACTCCCAACTAGTGGTCAACCAACTAGATGGTACTTACGCCGTAAAAGAGGAGCGCCTAAAGCTGTACCACTCCGTGATCGAGGGACTCAAGGAAAAAAATAGAGGAATGGGATCTCCGTCATATTCCTCGGGAGTCAAACGCCCGAGCAGACGCTTTGGCAAGCTTAGCCTCCACCAGTTCCTCTCAAAGTAACCGATCAATCCCCGAGGTTTGGTTGCTAGCACCATCCGTTCACACCCAAAACGACATCGCACCCGTTAGTCAAGACGGAAGTGATTGGAGGATCCCGATCGCACGATACTTAGCTGGGGAACCTCCAGTCGGCGATAAGAACGACGTAACAAAGATCGAGAGGACCGCCGCCCGTTTTACCCTCATTAACGATAAGTTATATAGGCGTTTGCTCGGAGGATCCCTCCTCCGGTGTATCGCCTCCCCCGAGACAGAGAGGGTACTTGCAGAGGTACATGAGGGTGACTGCGGAAACCACGCCAGGGCTCGATCGCTGTCTCACAAGATAATCACAGCTGGTTTCTATTGGCCCACTCTCAAGCGGGACGCGGCCGATCACGTAAGAAGATGCGACTGCTGCCAACGCTTCGAAGCATCCACCCATAGGAACGTGGAGCCTCTCCACGCTTCGATTACCCCATGGCCATTCATGGTGTGGGGTATGGACTTAGTAGGGCCCCTACCAAAGGGAACCGGCCAGAAGGATCATATCCTCATGGTAACAGACTACTTCACCAAGTGGGTGGAAGGTGAAGCCCTAGGGAAAACCCGTGATCTGGAAGTTATCAAGTTCCTGTGGAAGCACGTTCTGTGTCGCTTCGGGATCCCAAAAGAGATACGCACAGATAACGGACGACAATTTGCCAGCGAGAGGATGCAAACCTTTTGCGACACCTACGGGATAAGGCTAGTGTTCTCGATGCCACGGTACCCCGAAGCAAATGGTTTAGCGGAGTCCACCAACAAAACGGTAATGGCAACCTTGAAAACGAAGTTGAGCCCATACGGATCCAGATGGGTAGAGGAACTCCCCGCAGTCCTTTGGTCCTACCGGACCACACAAAGGACCGCCACCGGGGCTACCCCCTTTTCACTCGCATATGGAATTGAAGCCGTAGCACCTGTCAAAGTCATCGCCCGCAGTCCGAGAGTAGAACTCGCAGACAAGATAGGAAACCCAGACCTACTCGAGAAAAACCTCGAGCTCATAGATGAGGTACGAGAAGATGCTGCAATCAAAGCCTCTCGACGACGGCTTCAAGTAGAAAGGTTCTACAATAAAAAGCTGAAGCTCAGGAGCTTCCAAGAAGGAGATCTAGTCCTAAGAAGGGTGTTCCAAAACATGAAAGAATCCGGAGCGGGAAAGCTAGCCCCTAACTGGGAAGGCCCCTACAAAGTATCCAAAGTGGTAGGGCACGGGGCTTACCAGCTTGAAACATCAGAAGGAAGAAGGGTGCAAAATAGTTGGAACGTCAAACACTTGAAGAAATATTATCATTAGTATAACAGATACGCGTATTCCTAATCTTTCTTTTTAATTTATCATTATTTATTCATGATACCTTTACTAACTTGAGCGTCGGAGGGGCGATGCCTAGGCATCGCCCAACCTGACCTCATATCGCCTGTTATGCAGCCAAGTTAAGGGTTCGATGTCGACGAAGTCAGAGGCTCGACACCGACCCCCTAAGCCCCTCTAAGTCGAGCCGATCGCTCCGACAGAAAAGCTCCGATCAAAAAAAAAAAAAAAAGAGAAGGCGAACAAAACACGAAACAGGCGTGCGACAAATTCCAACACGGAAGCAACATAATACGAAAAAATATGAAGGGAAAATAGCAAGCATTCGATTCGAAGATAACAAAACAGAAGCATTACAATTGTGCATCAAAGGAGATTACAATTTGGATTACAAAAAATGGGGAACGCCTAAGGAACTATTCTTCAGGCAGCATCATCCCCATCCACCTTCTTCTGAGCTTCCCCACTGCCATCTTCATTGAGGAAGTTGTCGGCCTCCTTCTCCTCGGCACTCTTTTCCACTTCGGTCTCGGGGATCGGCTCAAGGCGGGTCGGTTCCTTGTTAGCCTCCTGCATCTCGGCATCGAGGAGCTCCCCCTCGGTGGTGACCGGGGGCGAGGACGGAGGCGTGGCAGGGCGCGTAATGTTATCTAGGTCAAAATCCGGACACCTCCGACCAACCAAGGCGCAGATAGATCCTGTGACCATCCGCACCAACAGATCGAAGGTCGATTTGAAATCCGAATTCGCCGTGACTTCCTGATAGTCGACCCCGTAACCCTTCTTCAGCGCCTCCACCTCCTCCTCATGCGACTTCTGCTCCTTGAGCCTTTCCTCTTGGCTCTTATGGAACCGACCCTTGAAGGAGTCGAGCTCCATCTCAGTTTTGTGTTTCTCCTCCTCGAACCTCGCGGTAGAGGCCCTTAACTCCCCTTCGAGGCCCTTACACCGACGTGCAAGATCCTGCCTCTCCTTCTTCAAGCCCTCATACTTCTCTTTCCACCGCTGACCTTCAAGCTGCGACTCTTTCAAGTCCCCCGAGACCGATGCGAGCTTGCTGGCCAGGTCAGCCCGCTTCTCCCTCTCAGCTTGAAGTTCGTTCCTCGACTGACCTAGCCCCTCGCTAGCCGAATCCAACGATTTTAGGAGCTGCTCCGAGTAGATAGCGAACCTCCGAGTAGTCTACAAAACAACGCGAAACAAATTAGCAGTAACACCAAAACTAGAGAGGCTCGATGAAGTACGACGATGCTTATACCTCTTGGAGATCCTTCTGCATGCCGACGTTCTCCCGAGCATACTTGCTATCAAAGTCCTCGGCTCGGATGTCCCCGTCAAGGACCTTCTTCACATGCAGCGCATAGGCCGCCGTAGAAGAAGCGATGCTCGTCGACCTAGAGCTGACAAGCACTAAATCCGTCTCCTTAGGCTGCCCGGTCGATCCCGACCGAGCCCTAGAGTCGGCACTCGCATCGCGAGCCCTCTTCTTCCTCCTCTCGTCGCGAGTAGCCCTAGAAGGAGGGGTTTTAGCCCTTGTCGGCTGAACGGAAGGAGTCGGGGCAAGGGTCGACACTGAGCCGACCACCTTGTCGGCTTGCTCAGCAATGACCGGCTCATCAGTATGCACCACCGGAGACACACAGGACGTCTCGGCAACGACCTTCTTGGATGGGGGGCCCTCGGCAGTGGGAGTCGAAGATGAGGTTTCCCTTGGGCGCTTTTGCGCCTTCATCGCCGCAAGCAAGTCCCCAGGAGTCAAGTTGGCCATGTCAGCGAGAATTTTCTCCTTCTTTCCGCTCTCGTTTATCCAATGCTCAGCGCCGACACTCCTCATGCCCTTGACCGACAAAAACTTAAGATCTTCCCTCGAGTAGGCGATGTCGATGCGACTCTCCTCCTCCTCCTCAGTTAGGACTGTCTGTTTATATCATGCACAACACAAAAGGCCGATTAGTAACTCAAACACCTGCATATCGAGAAGCACACTTAGAGAAATCGCACTTGTAGGAACGCCCCCTTCAGCTAGACACTCCGGATCGGAGTGATTCATTGGCACCCATACCCACTGGTTCTTCCAACCAGGGGTGTTCTGCCTGCAACCAGTAATCATCGCTTCGGACAGCGAATCCCTTTTCGACAAGAAATAATAACCCGCTTCATATCGAGCCAACTTATATAAATAATGCCACTCGCGGAGAGTCGGGTACCCTAACCCGGCATCGAAGAACACGAGCAACGTCCCTAGCATATGGCACCAGCTGATGGGTGCGAACTGGAAAGGAGCCAGCCCATACGAGAGTAGAACGGCTCGAAACCAAGCATGCAAGGGCCATCCTATCCCGTACTTTAACACTGGGAGATAGAACGCCACTTCGTCAATCCGTGGAGGCCGACAACATCTCTCCTCGGGCAAGGGCAGCGTGTAAGCCATCTTATGGCATGCCACACCAACCGAGCTCCTCGACACAGAATCCTCAGTGGCAAGCAAAACGGCCATGCGAACCGGATCGTCAGGGTTGATTTGGTCCTTCCTCACGAAGGACCTGTCAACCTGCAGAGGCACGAAGGAATCACTACTTCCCTCGCTAGCCTCACCCGTACACTCCTCCTCCTTGATCTCCTCGGGATCGAGGTCGAGGATAGGCTGCTCGATCCGCCCACTCTCGGATCTCGACGAAGCCACCTCGTGAAACGGAGACCTCCCCACCACAGATTCCCGGGTATCCGATGAGGAGGAGGGCTCCTCCCAAATCTCAACCGGAGAATAAGCCATGAAAACTGTAATCACAGAAAATCCAAACCAAAAATTGGCAAAGAAAGAGGTCCCCCACAGAGCAAAAATGGAAAAAATGCAACCAAAAGATACCACGCAAGAAACGAGAGGGAAAGGACCTCGTAAACAAAATCGAGCACAAAATCAGGCGCAGCCGACCCCTTCATGCAACCAACAGATATCAATTTCAGGCAAATCAGAGAAGAGTACATATGCACGAACATAAAATCCCAACAAAACAACCCTCTCAACCCAGTGACCAAATCAGAAGCGCACTCACGGTTAAATCTATGGAATCAATGCCAAGATTAACTACGCGCCTTAAAATTCAATTCACCCCGCGACGCACGCATACAACCCAGAAAATGAATCACCCGCGCATCTCCCACCAAACCCAGAAACATGCATGACAAGCATAACTGAACCCGGACGAACTAACAAACGACCAAGATGATGATCGACAACTAAGACGACTAGCCCGTAGCCCAGATGACAAATTGAATCGCCACAAAAAAAAAAAAATACAGCACCAACGCTAAGAACAGGCTATCAAGAATCGCAATCGAAACCACAAGGTACATACACAATCGAACGAAGATTCAACAGGAAATATGAATGTGGCGAAACCAATCGACGAAAGCAAAAATGAAATGAAAATGCGAAGGAATCCGAGGAGTTACCTTAGTCACGAGTTCCGCAGCTGCGAGGGAACGGAGGGAATACAGTCGCCGGAGCGGTCGCCGGAGAGAATGCATCGCCGTCACCGAAATAGAAGCGGTCAGGGGAAGGATGAAAAGTCAGTTGAAAGTTCGTGAGAGTGAAAGTGACGAAGTGGAGAGGTCGTGTGAGTATTTATATGCAAAAACCGTTCGCGCCTCAACTTCGTCCCCGAATTTGGCCGAATTTACGATCGTGCCACTCCGAGGGCGGCAAAATTTGAAGCCCAGAGAGAACGCCTCAATACCGATGCGCTCAACGGATTGCCGTAGACCCGTTTAGGGCCTCACGTGCGACCCGCCTGAGAAAACTTCAGGCGATGACACCTCACGACAAGGAGAACTATAACGCGATTGACGCCATCAACGGGAATGTGAGAACTCCCCACGGGAACTCACCAGGTGTCCTACGATCCACTATAACTCACCCCGCTAGCGCTCTATGGAGCCGAAACAGAGTACACGCGCGAGAGCCGTGCTCCGTGCAAGAGAACGTCCTCCGGGATAGTTCTAACCTGCGTGACCCCCAGACTCACGCCATAGCCCGCGGGATAATACTCCGATATTTCCCGCACGGTCATACGCTTGCGCTTCCCGGGAACCTTCGTATCGACCAGGAGTAGTTTCTCGACTACTCCCTGGCGGAGTTACTCTCTCAAGAAGTACCTCCCGGGCCCGAGGGTAGTCTCTTGGACACCTTGAATCTCCGCACTCTGTATCGAGTCCTAACTCGAAGTTTTGATTCCATGGCCTGTCCCGAACAGACCTTACAATCAAAAGGGGCTATTGTTGGGGCCAGGCCCACGAGCCCAGGCCCAATAGACAAGTCGGCCCGTGCAAACAAGTCCAACCCGGAAGACTGGCTCACCAATGCCAATGATATGCTGAATCCGCCTAAGTCAAGGCCTCGCCATCGAAGACCAAAACGCCTCGCCATCGAGGAGCTGAGCGGGTCGATGTCGAGACGTTCTAGAAAGAGAAACCCTAGCCCGCTGGCGGCGCCCGAACGTTGGAGCCCTAACCTCCCCCGAAAAACCCGCAACCAATCCGATATTCATGGCGAGCCGTTGCAGCTCGACGCGTAGGGTTAGCTTCTGCCTGCCTACCCCTATCCTGTCTATAAATAGGGGCAGGAGACTCAATTTTTGTATTCTTTCTTTCCCATAGCAAATTCTAAGCCGAAACTCTGTCAAATCTTCTACGGAATTTCTCTCTCATTAATAATAATCGCATCAGCATAATTTTGTTCATCGTTTGTGCATATTCTGTCTTTAATTCTCGTTTATCTTCTTTATTTCTCGTTATTATATGCAATGTTCTTGTAAAAGTCCTAAAGGCTCCATTTTCTCGTGAAATCGAACCTCAAAACAACAAAAACCCTAGAGAGAGAGAGAGAGAGAGAGAAAGAGAGGGAGACGACACCACCAGTAGAGGGAGAAGAAGAAATTCGACTCTATCTCGTGCAGTACAATCCTACGGAATCCTCACCAGTAGCTTGATTGGAAAAGCAAAATGACACACATCTGAAGATCTGATCTGGAGGATCAACATGATTTCTATTCTCTTTCTTTCAATTAAATCTTGTTAGATTATTTAATTATCTTTCCCCATATTTAATTGTAATGGGTGGTAGAATCGGATTTGGATTCAACATAACTCGGATTCAGACCCTACGGAATTAAGTTGTTGGGAATATTGTATCCCTTTTGATCTTACTTTTCTGTAATAGTTTTGGTTCATCAAAGCTAGGTTATTTAGTCTTTAGCAACTTAGCAATATGCTGAAATAATAAAATTCCTGTATAGGATAATTCTGATTGAGTTGTAATAGAGTTAGAAAAATATCGCTGAAGTTTGTTGAAAGATTCAACAAAGTACGAGAATATTGCTGGAGGATTCAACAAAATAAGCAAATGTTGCTAAGGACGCTAGAAAATAATGAAGATAATGAATGCTAGCAGACACATGAAGATTGTTGTGGGCACTCAGCAAGTAACAAAGTTGCTGAAGGAATGAAGCAGACAAAGTGCTGGATCTCAGCAATGTCGCTGCGATCTCAGCAGACAAGTAGCAAACTTAGCACAATGGTCCGATAACAACCAACAAATATCTGAAGCAGTCGAATCTGAAGATCTTCAATTTTAAGAGTTTAAGGAATCTCCTAAATCTAAAGGTTGACTTTTCAAAAGACAAAAGGGATTTCTAGCAAAATAACTAAAAGATTAGTTCTGACAAGTTGGTGTAACAAAGAAAGAGCCAATCAACGACAAGAGACTTGAAACGTCTTTGTACCTTTCAGAAAAGGGAGGAAGAGGATTGGCGGTTCGTCAATCTGTCTCTAACGGACAAAAGATTCAAATATTTATGTTGGAATCTTTGTCTATAAAAAGAAGAGGATTCACAGAGAAGTAAAGAGTTCGACATCACGTAAAAACAAGCATACACTCTTTCGAATTCAATACTGATCAAGAATAGATCGAGGCTTTGCAAAAGCTACCCATGTTTAGGGATGTCAATCGAGCCAACCCGTCGGGTTTCGGGCCAGCCCTATCTGGCTGCGGGCTAATCGGTCCGGGTCAAATTGAGTTGAAATTTTTTCGGGTTAAAAAATCTTGACCCTAACCCCAACCTATCGGTTTTCGGGCTAGCCCGTCGGGCCAATGAATTTAATAATAATTTTTTATTTTCAATATATTTTCACTCTTTTAATATTTTAAATGTTGAAAAATAAATAAAATTATGCTTATCTCTTATAAAATTGGAAAACTGATAAGTTAGTGTTTTTACCAACTTATCTAGTTGTTCTTTGACTGATTGAGTGATGTTCAGATTGTTTTTAGTGTCTTTTTCGTGCATGGATTGGCTTTTGTGCTTGTAATATCGTGTTTGGTGAATCATGCAGGTTTTAGTCAAAAACAGGAAAGAATCGGAAAAGTGCTCAAAGTTCCAGGTCTACGTAGATCGACGCAGACATCAGGATGGATCGATCGACGAGAGGAAGGAGAGATCGACGAAAGCCGCGAAAACAAAGTTCACATGGATCGATGCAAGGTGTGCATCGATCGACGAGGATGTTTCAAGAGCGTCGATCGACGCTGATCTCCAACGATCGACGCGACTGCGGGATTTCCTAATCTGAACCTGATTTGAAGATAGAGACATATCTAATCCTAGATGTTGTTTGATACATCTTTCATTATTATAAATAGCCATGTAAAATTCGAATTTAAGTGTGGACATCAGTAGAGCAATTAAGAGATTTTTAGAGTTGAAGAATTTAGAGATTTTCCAAGAGTTTTAGAGTTTATGTTTGAAGACAGAATTTTGTGGGAAGACATTCAGACCCAAGTTTTTATGCAATTCAGGTTTTATTTTTCTATGATGAATATTACTATGAATATGTGTAACTAAATTCTTCCTCAGATTCTAGGGTTTCGAACTATCATTGTATGCTTGTTTGATTGATTGAATTATTTTCCCTTTCCCATCGTAGTTTGTGAAATCTGTGTTTATTCATAATCTTGAGTTTGCTGGCCACATCTTAGGATTAATTAGTTGATTACTTAAGACGTAACTGTAATGGTTTTTAATGGAAAGAGATTTTCACAATATAATTTGATTTCTTGTTGTAACTGAAGGAGATAAGTTATATGAATAGATCCGTAGAATTATGGAGTTAATTAGTTCATCTTGAGACCGAGCGGAGATAGGTAATTAATTAATCTACTTTATGAATTGTCCAACACAGAAGTTCATAATACTTTTTCTGATGTTTCACTACGAAGAGGAATTAAATTGGGAATTAATCAATTCATTCATCCATGTCATACTTGATAGGTAGATATCCCTGGAATCTGTACCTCTCATAATCGTTTTATCAAAAGTATTTCAATTTCCTGTTTAATTTTAATTTGCAAGTATTACAATTTTTGAAACAGCAAAACCAAAATTTGATTTTCCTAACCAGTATTTTGAGAACTTACGTTTTAGTATTTAGGATTCTTCGTTACTTCTTTCCCCTGGGATTCGATAATTTTATTTGCCACTATATTATTAGCTCTGCTAAGTCACTGTTAAATAATTTGGTGATCAAATTTTGGCGCCGTTGCCGGGGATTGAATAGAAATAATCTTACTGTTAATTCTGTGAACAAAATACTGATTTAGGCTGTAATTTTCGTGCTTTTCTTTAAATTTCGTACTTTTGTTGTTCACGTCAATCGACGTGACACCCACGTCGATCGACGTAGTTATCACTTCCACATCGATCGATGCTAATAGCCATCGATCGACGCCGTAGTGTTTTCAGAATTTCAGCTTTTCAAATTTAGTTCGTTTCGTTTTATTTTCAGTCTTACCTCACTACCTCCTTTGCTGTACAGGTAGTGCATGCGTACGAAAGCTAAAGGAAAGGACCCGCTCTATTATTACCCGGACATTGAAGCCACTTGCAGAAAGATCCGAAAGAATACGCGTGCTCCGGAAAGCTCAAGTAATCAAGCGATGGACGATAACGTACCACCGCCAATTGTTCAACCACCTCCACCAATGCTAACTGCAGAGGAGCAAGTTGTGCTTCTCCAAGAAGTCCAAGCCATGAGGGCACAACTCCAACAACTAAATCTGGAAAGAGACCTCGAGAGGAACAATCAGAATAATAGGGATCTTTGCCGCAACCCACTGTTTGAGGACAATCCCGATAATGAAGAGGACGACAACCAGAATCAGCCAGAGGAATCTGACGATGAGGAAGAAGAGGAGGCTATGCAAAAATGATATAAACCCCGGTTCAGGGAGACAGACTTCAGAGTCGGCATCAATGCCAACAACTTTGAGCTAAAGACCGGGTTGGTACAGATGGTGCAGCAAAATCAATTTGGAGGAAGAGCTACTGAGGATCCTTATGCACATCTGGATAAGTTTCTTATGCTCTGCAATACTGTCAAAATTGGAGGAGTCAGCAAGAGTGCCATCTGAATGCGTCTGTTCGTATTCTCTCTGAGGGATAAGGCACAATCTTTGTTCACTGCACTGGACAAAGAAAGTATTAGTACATGGACTGAACTGCGGAATGAATTCCTGGAAAACTTCTTCCCTCCAAACGTCATCAGGCAGAGAAGGAAGGAAATCATCAAATTTGCTCAAAGACCCGATGAGAGTTTCAGTGAGACATGGGAGCGGTTCAAATAGCTACTGAGATCTTGCCCTGGACATGGCTTTCCACCAGGAGAACAGGCAGAAGCATTCTATGAGGGACTCAATGATAAGACCTTCAAGTTGGTGGACACCACACTAGGAGACACAATCATGAGGAAAAGCGGAAAGAAGGCCATGGAATTCTTCCAGAAGATGGCCAACAACACTCAACGGTGGTCCTCAAGTCGAACTCGGCCTGTGAAAGCGGTCGAGAAAGTGGTGGAGAAAATTGCCGAACAACCTGATTTGGCAACTGAGTTGAAAAAGCTAAAGGAAGAGTTCGCAGCACTGAAGTAAGAGAAAATAGTTGCTGCAGTAGAGACAGTGTGAGCTCCACCCAAGGGGGATGGTGCCGAGGTAAACTTCATCCAAAGGGGTGGTTATCAAAATAACTACCGAGGAGGATATCAGCAACACAATCAACAGCATAACCAGCCCTATACTTATAATCACACGAGGAATCACCCTGGATTTTCTTACGCGAACCCTCAAGCCGCGGAGCAGCCACCACCGGGATTTGCCGTACAAGATGGAGCAGTAGTTGAGAAGAAGAAGCCTAATCTCGAGGAGATTCTGGCCAAATTCATGCAAGGCTCCACTGATAAGGTAGCCAAGCTGGAGCAAGAAATCTCAGGCGTGAACACTAAGGTTGATCAGGTGCAGAAGCATGTGCAGATTATAGAAAACCAGGTCAGCCATATTGCCGATGCCCTCGGAGCTCAACACAAGCCGGGACAACTCCCGAGCAACACTCAGGTCAACCCGAAGAATCAAAATCAGAGGAACCAAGTGAATGCCATAACTCTGAGAGGGGAAAAATCGTATGAAGGGCCAAAACAGGCAGGGAAAGAAGCCAAGCAGGACGAAGAAGCCGTCGCAGACGCAGCCCTGTTGACCGACGCGGGGTCTCCGTTGATCGATGCAGCACCAAAGGCCACGTCAATCAATGCTGTTCCACGTCGATCGATGTCACTCCCATTCCGCCTCCGAAGAAACCTCCTTTGCCATATCTGCAGCGGATTGCCAAGACAAAGATGAACGAGAGGTATGCACGCTTCTTGGAAACTATGAAAAATGTGCATATCAACATTCCATTGGTTGAAGCCCTCCAAGAGATGCCTGGATACATCAAGTTTCTGAAAGACATGGTCTCTCAGAAAAGACCCTTCTTGGAGCATGAGACGGTCAACCTGTTCGAAGAATGCAGTGCCATAATTCAAAAGAAGATGCCAATCAAAAGGGAGGACCCGGGCTCCTTCACAATCTCTTGCATCATCAGATGGGAGACCTTCGGAAAAGTTCTCTACGATTCAGGTGTATCGATCAATCTGATGCCGCTGTCAATCTTCAAACGGTTGAAGATCGGAAACATCAAGCCCACGACAATCTCACTTCAGATGGCAGATCGATCATTGTCTTACCCGAAATGCATCGTGGAAGATGTGCTGATGAAGGTAAAAGATTTCATCATTCCAGCCGATTTCGTGGTGCTCGACATGGAAGAAGATCGGAACATTCCTCTGATTCTTGGAAGACCATTCTTGAAGACCGGAGGGGCATTGATCAACATTCGAGACGGCAAACTGACATTCCGGGTGAATAACGAGTTAGCCACATTCTCAATCTATAAGGCGATGCAGAAGCACAACGAAGGAAGCTATCAGGAAGAATGCCACATGATTAACTGCTTCAACTCGGTAATGTCTTCTCCCTTCGCCTCTCTCAAAAGTGAGCCGGACTTTCTGGAGAACTGCCTGCAACACTCGCTGTTTTTGTCAACAAATCTGGATGAGGCAGACGAGGAGATCTTGGATCTGGTCATGGAGCTGGATGTGCTCGAGGAGATAACTCGGGAAAAAGAAACCAAAAGATAATCACTGCCTAGCCGTTACTGCCGGAACAAACCAGAAAACAATGGGGGAAAGCACACATCGATCGACGCTGCTGCAAAGTCCACGTCGATCGATGTGACACCTTCATCAATCGACGCGGACCTGGGAATGCCGTCATCCAGCTCTGATCCACCAATTCTGGAACTCAAGACTCTTCCGGCACATCTCAGGTACGCATTTCTGGGTTCTAATGACACTTACCCTGTTATTGTTTCTGCCCATCTTACACAGGGGGAGTTAGATAAACTACTGCGAGTTATACGAAAATACAAGTCCGCCATCGGATGGACTTTGGGGATATGAAGGGGATCAGCCCTTCGCTTTGCATGCATAAGATCATCCTTGAAGAGGATGCCACACCGAAGAGACAAGCACAGCGACGACTGAATCCCATCATGCAAGAAGCCGTAAAGAAGGAAGTTTTGAAACTCCTAGACCATGACATGATATATCCGATTTCCAACAGCAAGTGGGTGAGTCCTACACAAGTAGTGGCCAAGAAAGGGGGGATGCAGATAGTAAAGAATGATGATGGAGAGGAAGTTGCGACAAGACCAATCACGAGATGACGATTTTGCATTGACTACCGAGCCTTAAACACCGCCACATGCAAGGATCATTTTCCTCTTCCCTTCATTGATCAAATGCTTGATAGATTATCCGATTACCCTTTTTATTGTTTTCTTTATGGTTACTCAGGGTACAACCAGATAGCTGTGGCACCAGAAGACCAGCACAAGACTGCATTCACCTGCCCATACGGAGTGTTCGCCTACCGACGGATGCCCTTTGGATTATGCAATGCACCGGCAACCTTCCAGAGATGCATGATGGCAATCTTCCACGACTTGATCGAAGATGTCATGGAGGTATTTATGGATGATTTCTCAGTTTTAGGTAGCTCATTTGATATTTGTTTGCAGAATCTGGCTACTGTACTTAAGAGATGCACCGAGACAAACCTGTGTCTCAATTGGGAGAAATGCCACATCATGGTGCGAGAGGGAATTGTGTTGGGCCATCGAGTATCAGCTGAAGGACTAGAAGTAGACCGAGCCAAAGTGATAGCCATTGAAAAAATGCCACCACCAACAAGTGTCAAAGAAGTCCGAAGTTTTCTAGGCCATGCCGAATTCTATAGGAGGTTCATCAAAGACTTCTCAAAAGTATCTCGACCCTTGTGCAACCTGCTGGAGAAGGATGTTTCCTTCGTTTTTGATGACGAGTGCTTGAAGGCCTTTGAGAGACTGAAAGAGGCACTAGTGACTGCGCCGGTCTTGACCTCGCCAGATTGGGATCATCCATTCACATTGATGTGCGACGCCAGTGACTACGCTATTGGGGCAGTCTTGGGTCAGCTGAAAGGAAGACTCTTCCATGTGATTCATTACGCCAGCAAGAGCATGAATTCGGCTCAATGCAATTACACCACTACGAAGAAAGAAATGCTCGCGGTTGTGTATGCTTTTGACAAATTCCGGTCTTATCTGATAGTTTCCAAGACAATTGTCTACACTGACCAAGCCTAGATTGATCCGGTGGATATTGTTGCTGCAAGAGTTTGATTTGGAGATCAAGGAGAAGAGGGAGTGAGAATGTGATCGCCGACCATTTGTCACGACTTGAGCCACCAGTCGAAGGGGATGACCCACAATTGAGGATCCAAGAGACTTTCCCCGATGAACAGATCTATGCTCTTAGGGATTTGAAAGAGACGTATGAGTCCAAAATGCCCTGGTATGCGGATTTCGCCAACTACTTGGTCGCCGGTGTACTTCATCCGGACTCTTCTCCATATGCAAAGAAGAAATTTCTTCACGATGTCAGATTCTACTATTGGGAGGATCCCTATCTTTGGCGTAGATGTGCTGATGGCGTCATTCACCGTTGTGTGCCCCAGTCCGAGTGGCATCAAATCTACGAAGCCTGCCATTCATCTCCTAGTGGCGGTCATCATTCAGCCAACCCGACGGCATTCGAAATTCTTGCAAGTGGATTCTATTGGCCATCTATCTACGAGATCTGTCGTGGATGGATTACGAGTTGTGATCGCTGCCAGAGGACCGACAACATCTCGCGGAGGGATGAGATGCCACAGACTCCGGTTATTGAAGTCGAAATCTTTAATGCTTGGGGGATCGACTTCATGGGACCTTTTCCGCCATCCCAAGGGTTCTCATATATTCTACTGGCAATGGACTACGTGTCATGATGGGTTGAAGCCGTACCAACAGTCACCAACGACTCCAAAGTTGTTATCAAATTCCTACAAAAGCTCATGACGAGATTTGGAACGCCACGAGCCTTGGAAAGCGATGGGGGATCCCATTTTTGTAACAAATGGCTTGCTTCTCTTCTTGCTAGGTACGGAGTCAAGCACTTCATTAGCACCCCTTTGAAGGGATTCGTGAACTGAATCACGAAGTCCGTTTGCCAAGGATCGTTAATTGGAATATCAAAAATAAATTGCTATGCCTATGAACAATCCTAGCATGCTCCTATATTATTACGCATAAGAAGGTTATGCGGAATACCTGGATTGAAGAACGATGAAGAACGCGTGCGTAGAGATGCCCTTTGATCTTTCCCACGCACCAAGATTTAATTTCCTAACAGATTGAGGAAATTAATCTTAAGAAAATAAATAATTATTTTTGAAAATTAAGAGGAGAGAGAAGAAGAAGAATCCTCCTGATCTGATCTTCTGATCTGTATCCCAACTCGATCTGAAAATCTGGTGAAGATTATTCTATCAGATCCCTTGCCCGGTTCAGAAGCAGAATTTCCTCCTCGTATCAAGAACTCACTCGATCACCACAGCTCCCAATGCTCTGGTTTGCTGTGTGCAACTTGTGATCTTATGAGAAGTAGGTGTACTGAGTTCTGAGGTACTGAGGCCTATTTATAGGAAATTCTTAGCTTCTATTGGGCTTGAGTTATCATGGGCCAGACCAGGGACCAGAATGCAAATAGCAAATAAGGCCTATCAATTAATTAATTCCCATATTCAACCCAGAATATAATTAATTAATTAATATTGATTCATGCCACCAGAGAATCAATACTGTCCTACCTATTTGCTACCACGTTTGAGGAACGGGTTGCATTGGACTCGGTTTATCCCCACATTTAAGGTTACAGACATTCGTTAATTAATTTAAGCTCTGACAAGCTATTTAATTAATTAACATCTTTAATTCCTGAATCAATCCACTCAAACCTTTTCACTTATGCTTGAACTTAATCAGCCGCAGGACTTTAGCATAACGAACCTTTTGAGCTGTTCAGGGAATGTCACCATCCTATACTGGATGTGGTTACCTAGTTCAGATACCAGACAGTCATACACAGATTGATGTCACCCAAGACTGCAGAAGAACAGGTTCAACTAGAACCTTTTCTACAACTCAAAGTGACATACAATATATGTATACTTCTGTATCCTCATATAGGTTTAAGATTCCATCGAGTCATAAAGATCTAGATTCTTTTAATGTCAGATAAAAGAATCGATCTCGACTTAGGTCCTCATCAATGTGTACCCCACACCAGCATACCAAGACATCCAAGATAAGATGCTTATCCGCATATGCTGCAGCCTACACCGACAGTTTATCCTGGAACTGTCTCAGCTGTGATGACTATTTATTTCTCGCTAGGTCAAACGATCCATACGATCTTCCGTGATCTTCTACACACCGTATGATCTCCCTATCGACGAGATAAGAGGATAGTAGTGTTTGCGACACATGTTTGTTAATTCAGACAGGAGATGAACATACAACAATTATGATTCCCAGTATATTAACCAATAAACCTTGTACATAATATACCAATCATAATGCTTTCAGTATATAAATCCATCACCCTTATTACCCTCAAGGGAACGGGCTGACGGAGTTGTCCAACCGTGAAATCAAGCAAATTTTGGAGAAAATGGTGAAGCAAAGAAAGGGTTGGGCGGCAATACTTGATGAGGCATTATGGGCATACTGCACCGCCTAAAAAATTCCCATTGGGACGTCACCATATCAGCTGATTTTCGGGAAGTCTTGTCACCTGCCCGTTGAGATGGAGCACAAGGCTTGGAGAGCAGTGAAAGAATTGAATTTGGATTGGAAGACAGCTGCAGAGGAGCACACCCGGCAGGCAGAGTTTCGCCAGCACGTGACCACGAGGCTCAACACCCTCGACATGCAGATGCAGCGCCTCCTCCTCAACACCCAGCCTGACTAAGTCTACCTCCGCTGCCAGCGTGAGCGCCAGGACCACCGGCGGAGACTTCCCATGTGGCCATCTCCTGATGTTGAGATGGAGGATCCTCCGGAGGAGGAATGAGGTACTGTTTCCTTTTTCCTATCTAACTTTCAAACTTGTCCACTCCTTCGAGTGAAACAAGTTTGGGGGGATGAGGATCGGAAAAGGGAAACATTTATTTTATTTTATTTATTTTATTTTATTTTATTTTATTTTCAATTTTTTTTCTTTTGTTTTAGGTTTTGTTTTTTCTGAACCATCACGATTCTTGTTCTTTTGCTTCAATGTGAATAATTGCTCTCTGCAAGGCTTTTCACTCAAATTAGTATTTTGAACTCTTGATTTGTGGTACTAGTTCTGAATTGAATAGTCTTGAGCATTGTTTTAGGAGCTTTTGAACATAGGGCAGTCGGAACTACTTTTGGTTATGTTGGTGTTGAGAATGATGACCTGTCTTTCCTTGAATAAGAATTGTTGATTGATAATCGAGATATTTGCTGATTGAGAATGATAATCTGTGTGATAGAGTAGCCGATGATAGGAGATGTTTTGCTTGATAAGTTGATCTTTGAAATATAAATTTTTGCATGATAACTGTTCAAAATTGGGTAATTATTTAGGAGTAACAAAAATTTTAACCCTGTGTGAAATTTGAGCCATCTTCTCGTTTGATGAGTGACAAGGTTATTAGACTTACTTCCTAGAATTTGATGAATTTCTCTCTTGAGGTTGCATTAAGTGTGGTAATAGGGTGAAAATGATTTTAGGCATGTTCTTTCGTAGCCCATCTCCCATACACTAATCTTTAATTTCCACTTGTAGCCCCTTTGAGCCTTGAATAAATTTTTCTTTGATTAGAATGGTTGATGAATAAGAGGATTGTGAATTATTATCGGATGATGTGAATTGTGGGATTGTGATATGAGGCCGTGTGCAAAAATAGGGGTTCCCATGGGTAAATTAAGAAAAAGTGAACATTGGTGAAAAAGAAAGAAAAGAGAGAGAAAAATGAGAAAAACTCATATGTTGTAGTTCACAAAAGTTTGAAACAAGTTCTAAGGGACCCTGAAAATTATGAAAAGGAAGGAACAAGATTGTGCATGAGATGAAAAAAAAAGTACGTGGTTATGATATGCTAAGGCCTTTGGGTTTAATTGCAATATTTTGAGTCACTTAGCCAAAAATATCTCACATTTTAGGTAAGCCATATTACAACCAAATTAAGACCTTTCTGATTCCCTGAAAAGCCACACTAACAAGCAGTGGATAGATGAGAAATTTGTCAAACCTATGGTGAGGTAAACTAAAACCTTGAATGAGTGAATCACAAACCCTTTACTTGATTGAGCGATCGGTGCAAACACTGCCCGGTGAGGTTCCTCCTCAATAATTTAACAATGAGAATTTGTTTGGATTGCATGATTTATGTGAATAAGTGATACTTAGATTGCAAAAGAAGCTTGTGAGGCATTGCACACTTGTATCTGCATTTGATTCGATTTCTTTTCTGTGAATTGATCGAGGACAATCAATGGTTTAAGTTTGGGGGAGTTGATAAGTTAGTGTTTTTACCAACTTATCTAGTTGTTCTTTGACTGATTGAGTGATGTTCAGAATGTTTTTAGTGTCTTTTTCGTGCATGGATTGGCTTTTGTGCTCGTAATATTGTGTTTGGTGAATCATGCAGGTTTTTAGTCAAAAATAGGAAAGAATCGGAAAAGTGCTCGAAGTTCCAGGTCTACGTAGATCGACGCAGACATCTGGATAGATCAATCGATGAGAGGAAGGAGAGATCGATGAAAGCCGCAAAAACAAAGTTCACGTCGATCGATGCAAGGTGTGCGTCGATCGACGAGGATGTTTCAAGAGCGTCGATCGACGCTGATCTCCAACGATCGACGTGACTGCGGGATTTCCTAATCTGAATCTGATTTGAAGATAGAGACATATCTAATCCTAGATGTTGTTTGATACATCTTTCATTATTATAAATAGCCATGTAAAATTCGAATTTAAGTGTGGACATCAGTAGAGCAATTAAGAGATTTTTAGAGTTGAAGAATTTAGAGATTTTCCAAGAGTTTTAGAGTTTATGTTTGAAGACAGAATTTTGTGGGAAGACATTCAGACCCAAGTTTTTATGCAATTCAGGTTTTTATTTTTCTATGATGAATATTACTAGGAATATGTGTGACTAAATTCTTCCTCAGATTCTAGGGTTTCAAACTATCATTGTATGCACGTTTGATTGATTGAATTATTTTCCGTTTCCCATCGTAGTTTGTGAAATCTGTGTTTATTCATAATCTTGAGTTTGCTGGCCACATCTTAGGATTAATTAATTGATTACTTGAGACGTAACTGTAATGGTTTTCAATGGAAAGAGATTTTCACAATATAATTTGATTTCTTGTCGTAACTGAAGGAGATAAGTTATAGGAATAGATCCGTAGAATTATGGAGTTAATTAGTTCATCTTGAGACCGAGCGGAGATAGGTAATTAATTAATCTACTTTATGAATTGTCCAACAAAGAAGTTCATAATACTTTTTCTGATGTTTTACTACGAAGAGGAATTAAATTGGGAATTAATCAATTCATTCATCCATGTCATACTTGATAGGTAGATATCCCTGGAATCTGTACCTCTCATAATCGTTTTATCAAAAGTATTTCAATTTCCTGTTTAATTTTAATTTGCAAGTATTACAATTTTCGAAACAGCAAAACCAAAATTTGATTTTCCTAACCAGTATTTTGAGAACTTACGTTTTAGTATTTAGGATTCTTCGTTACTTCTTTCCCCTGGGATTCGATAATTTTATTTGCCACTATATTATTAGCTCTGCTAAGTCACTGTTAAATAATTTGGTGATAAAAAACACATCACAAATTTTTATATAATGATAAATTTAGACATTAAAAAAATATATTATTTTTTTATTTTAGCAATATTTGAATATGTTTTAAGATCATAAATAAATAAACTTAACTATGCATTGAATACTTATTGAACAAAATACAATTATGTAACTTAAAACTTAATTAATATATATAATCATAAATATTAGAAGTAGATTTTAGCACTATAATCATGAAGAATTTATTAATAAAAATAATAATCGGGTTAATCGGTCCAACCCATCGGATTTTGGGCTCAACCTTATCAGGCCTCAGGTTATTCGATCCCGGGCTAATCGAGCTATTTTTTTGGGCCTAAATATCTCGATCCTAACCCCCATTTTGACTCAGGTTAATTAGGCCAACCCGCGGGTTTCGGGCTAAATTGACATCTCTACCCGTGTTCATCACTAGACTTTGGAAGCTTACTCCTAAGATTAACATAGAGTTCTTTCTGTCTAAAAAAAAACGTAGCAGTCATCTTGATCTGCAAGATAGGCTATCACAGGAAACTGCTGTAAAGTGAAGAAGTTCAAGGAAGAACTATAAAAATCCTAAATCCAACATTCAAGGAGGCTACGAGGTGCGTCCGCACTTCGAGAATTGTTGAGAAGATTGATATCAAGGGTGCTTGAAGGTGCGTTGTGACCAGACGGAGGTGATGCTTACAGTTAGAAATCAAGTTCGATCTTTTGTATTAAATCTTAGTGAATTCCAGTCAGCTGACTGTAGAGTGGACGTAGAACATTTGTTCGAACCACTATAACCTTTGTGTTATTACTTGTTTCTATTGCTTTATTTACTTGTTGAATTAAAACCCAACACCTCAAGTGCTGGTGTATAATCTGCAATAAATCTAAGTACTTCGAGAGCTTAAATAGGTATTTCCTAAGTACTTGCTGAGTCGGGATCTCAGCAAAATTAGGGCAACATTGTTAATATTCCGCTACATTAACCATTACTCTGACCGGGGACCAACAAGTGGTATCGGAACACTTGGTCTTTACAGACTAGCTTGTTCTGAGTCGTTTAAGACCAGATCATTTCCTTGCATTTGTTATAAGCTCAGGTACAATCAAAGATGATGAACATCACAAAGCTTCCTTCTTTCATTGTTGAAAAGTATGTGATGTGGAAGAAGAGGGCAACTATCCAGTTAAGAAGCATACATCCACATATGATTGACGTCCTAGAAAGAGGTAAAATCAAGATCCTGAAAGCAAATGTTTTCATTGAAGAAAATGCTCAAGGCCCAAAAATGGTAGAGACACCTTACGAAGAATGGATAGTTGAAGACAAGAAGAGATACCAGTTGGATCCAATCGCACACGAGCTCATTTTATCCTTTCTACTTGAATCCTTGATCGAGGTAGCCATGCAATATGATAATGCTAAGGAACTCTGGGAGTTCCTAGGCACTCTCTCGCATGAGACCGATCAAATACGGCGTAACAAACTACAGGTAGCCGTTGACAAATTTGAATCTTTCTCTATGCTCGCAGGTGAAAGCGTGAAGGCAATGGAAACAAGATTTAACGCCATAATCAATGAACTAAGAAGCCTAGATAAAGTCTATGAGAATGCTGACATGAATGCTAAGATAATCTCCACACTACCGAAAGATGATTGGTTTGTAATAACCACGACGTTGAAGGAGAAAGATCTTTCAAAGATGACAAAAAAAGAGGCGTTTGGTCAACTGCAAGCCCATGAATGAGATATTCAGCAAGCAAACAAGAATGAAGCCATAAGAGTAGCAACGTTGGGTGGAAATCATACAGAGTACGTAGCATATTTTGTTAAAAGAGATGCTGCAAAGTGGAAACAAAAGAAGACATTCCACACCGACCGTCCTGCTCAATCAAGTCCAGCAAAGGAGACCACATCAGCAAGCGGGTCTCAATCAAAAGAGACTGAATGTTCCATCAAGGAACTGGAGGAACAAATGAAGAAACTTCAAAAGCTCTTACTGAAGGCTAAAGCAAAGAAGGAATATTCTCAATCTGCAGTGAATCGCCCTGCAAAAAGAACGCTGAGATCTTGCTTTGAGTGCAACTCTCCTGACCACCTCAAATTTGATTTTCCTCGCGTAAACAAGGAGGAGAGGGAGGGACTGAAGAAAATCTTTAAACGACATGCATCAAAGGCGGTCACAAAAGCTTTGCTAACCAGAACAGAAATTCTGGATATCCCAGATTATGATGATGGAAGCTACTCCTCAGAAGAAGATGAGGAAGAAGTCCTGATGGTATTCATGGCCAAAATAGGGGATGATGCGGATGTTGAAGAAGACCAAGAGGCTGAGTCAGCCCTAGCTGTCACGAATGAAAAGGTAGAAATCTCTATTATGTCTAGTTCAACAAACATGCATGACACTGCTGAGTCATATTGCTCTGACTCAGGAGATGTAACCATGGATCAACTTTTAAAAGAGTTTTCAAAATTTCATGCATTAAAAGATGCTTTAGCAAATGAAAATTCCTCGTTAAAACCTCAGCTTTCCACTTTGACTGATGAGATTGAGAAATTTAGGTCAGTAGGCGAGGAACTTCTAAAACTTAAAACCGAGTTCTCTACTCTTGCTGAAAATTTCAAAATTTTAGAAAAGTAGAACAAAGTTTTAAAAAATGAAAACTTCGTGCAAAAAGAATGTCAATGTAAATTTTCAAAGTGCAAGAGAGATCTTGAGGATATTTTAGAGGCTCAAAGAAATCACCATGATTTCTCGGGAATTGGTTTTGAACAAAATAATTTGAGCAATGTTGACTCTCAGCAATCAAAGTGCATAATCTTCGTTCCAGCAACTAGAAATGTTAAGCAGAATGATAGGGATAAAGGGGAGAGCACTAAGTCTTCAAAAGTAGTTTAACAGAAATGATGGCAAATAAAAGATCCCTTGCTGACCGATCAACAAAGATTGAAAAGGATACCTGCTGAGAGGAAGTGAGCAAAGTTCTTGAATGTGACCCTGCAGACAGTTCCATCTGCTAGGAAGGTATGTTCAAAACCTAGCAAGGCTAAGCGATTTGCTGAGATTGCTAGGAAGCCAACAAAAACTCCAAGTAAGAGGAACACTTACTAGAGGCCTGCGTCAAATTCCATTCATCTTCATAAGACTGTGAAGGCTAAGCACACTACTACACCTTCTCATGCTAACTCTATGCATTATTTCAAGAGGAAGGGAAATGTAGCAAAGAGCGATGATAAGAAGATCATCAAAACCATAAAAATCTGGATTACAAAGGGATTGATCCAGAGAACTAATCCCGCAGGACCCGCAGTTGTTCAGGTACCTAAAAATCAATTTGTGATTTTTCAGGAACAGCATTCAGCACACCGAGCTTCAAGAAACATGAATCAGTGGATTCTTGACAGTGGCTGCTTAGCACATATGATTAGAGACGAAGACATCTTCACACATCTTCAAAGAGTCAGAGGACCTTCAGTCTCTTTTGGGGATAACTCAAAAGGAAGGGTGATTGGAAGACGGTGCATAGAATAGAACGCCATGCGCATAATCAATGTGGCCCTCATCACCAACCTAAAGCATGACTTGTTGAGCATCAGCCAACTCAGTGAAAATGGGTATGTTGTTTCTTTTGTTGATACATGATGCGAGATTGCGGAAAAAGCCACATGAGAAGTAAAGCTTCGAAGAGTCCGAAAAGGTGGTTTATACGTGGTAGATTGGCAAATCGGTCAATAGAACTCATGCTTAATCACATTCAACAAAGAGGAAACAAACTGGCAATGACACAAGAGGTTGAATCATCTAAATTTCAGAACCATCAATTACATAGCCAAAAACAACATTGTTGAAGGATTTCCAAATGAGACCTTCAGAAAGGAATGCGTGTGCAAAGCTTGCCAACAAGGGAACCAAACCAAGGCAACCTTCAAGAAAAATCCAGAAAAGGCTACCTCAGAAAAAATCCTAGAACTTCTGCACATGGATTTATTCGGCTCAGTGACTCCACCCACCGTAGGTAACAAAATCTACTCATTAGTTGTGGTTGATGATTATTCCAGGTAGACATGTGTGAAGTTGTTGTGAACAAAAGACGAGGTCAAGATGATTCTACCCGAGCTCATACTTCGAGTACAAAATGACAAAGAGGTCACAGTGAAGAGGATTAGATCTGATAATGGCGCAGAGTTCTGTAATGGTGCCTTAATGGACTTCTACGCTTATGTTGAGATAGGACATGAAAGGTCTACTGCACGAACATCTTAGCAAAATGGTCTAGAAGAAAGAAGAAACAAAACCCTGAAAGAAGTCGTGCGAACAATGCTTGCTGAGACAAATATTGGCCAAAGATATTGGGGAGAAGCTGTAATGACATTATGCTACACACAGAATTGAAGTGGACAGAATGCTAGGTTCTACAAGACCCCCTACAAAATTTATCACAGTCGTAAACCTTCCTTAGCTCACTTTCGCGCTTTCGGTTCACCGTGTTATATCTATAAGAATGGGAAGTCGAAGTTGAGCACTTTCTCTCCCAAAGGTGATGAAGGTGTGATCCTAGGATATGGACATCTTTCTCACAAGGGTTACAGAGTGCTTAACAAGACAACCAATCTTGTGGAAATAACATGCAATGTTATTTTTTATGAAGCTATTTTAGTGCGCGGGACTGTGAAAGAGCAAGGAGATGTTATTCAGAAAACCAGTGATGTCAATGAACAATCGGGCTCAAAATTTTCTGATGCTGAACCGATTGCTTCGACTAGGTCTATGAGTGATAACGTGCTTCCACAAGGAACCTCAATTGATTAGAAAACAATCGAGAGGGTCGATGATGCAACAGGTACTGCTGAGGCCTCACAAAGTAACCCTCCAAAGGAAAGCACAAATCAAGGGGGTACTCTGAAAGGAGGATACAAATTCCTCCAAGAAATGACGAAAGGACTGCTGAAAACTTCATTGCTGAAAATTTACCGGAGCAATCTGCTGAGCAAACAATGGATGCTAATCCAGCAGACACCAATCCAGCAGATGAAATTCCAGCAAACAATAATTCAGCAAGGGTACTTGAAAATCTTGAAAATTTGCAACTATTTGATGTTCCTGTTGCAGGAAATTCAACCACAAAACCCAACAGTCAACATATTCCAGTAACTGAATTGTCAAGGCCCAAATGGTTACTAAGGGATCATCCAGACACAGTGCCTTGCTAGTATGCTACATTTCACAGACAGAGCTAACCAAAGTTGTTGATGCTCTTGAATCCACTAACTGGATAAATGCAATGCAAGAAGAGCTGTCGGAGTTCACCGGAAATCATGTTTGAGATTTAGTGGATCGCCTATCTCACCAATCTGTAATTGGCACAAAATGGGTCTTCAAAAACAAGCGGGATGAGAATGGACTGGTTCTCAGAAACAAAGCAAAGCTTGTAGCTAAATGATACGCTCAATGCGAAGGAATTGATTTGGACGAGACATTTGCTCCAGTGGCCAGACTGGAAGCGATCAGGTTATTTCTTGCATATGCTGCTCACCATAATTTCACTGTATTTCAAATGAACGTAAAGAACGCGTTCCTGAATGGTGAACTCAAGGAGGAAGTCTATGTGGAGCAACCTCTCGGGTTTGAACAAGGTGACAAGGTGTACAGGTTGAGGAAAACTCTATATGGATTAAAGCAAGCTCCAAGAGCTTGGTACGAGCCGCTCTCTCAGTTGTTGCTGAACAATGGATTTAGGAAGGGTAAGATCGACCACACTCTCTTTTTAATCAAGGATGCTGAAGATATATTGCCCGTACAAATTTATGTGGATGACATTATATTTGGTTCTAAGAATCTAACTCTTTGAAAAGTTTGCACAACTTATGCAGAATCATTTTCAGTTGAGCATGATGGGGAAGATGTCCTATTTCTTAGGCTTACAAGTTCAGCAATCCAGCGAAGGGATCTTCATCCACCAAAAGAAATACACAAGAGATCTTATCAATAAATTCTATCCTGATAAAACAAAGACTTTGAGGATAGCTATGAGCCCAACATGTCAAATATCATTGGATGAAGATGGCGAATCCATAACTCTGACAACATACAGAGGTAGAATTTGTTCCTTATTATATCTAATGGGCAGTAGGCCAGATATTCCGTATGTTGTAGGAGTGTGTGCTAGATATCAAGCAAACCCGAAAATGTCACACATGGAGTCAACAAAAAGGATTGTCAAGTATCTAAAAAGAACATAGTCGCTTGGAATTTGGTATCCCAAATTAGATGATCTAACTTTGATCGGATACTCAGACTCATATTTTGGAGGATGCTGAATCGATAAAAAAAGTACGAGTGGGACATGCTAATTCCTTGGACACAAATTGCTTATCTAGTTCAGTAAAAAGCAACATTCGGTAGCAACATCCACAACGGAAGCTGAATGCGTAGCTACTCGAGTTGCTGTACACAAGTACTGTGGATTAAACAACAACTTCAAGACTATGAAGTCCACACCAAATGTGTCCCGATCTACTGCAACAACAATAACACGATGTGCATCATGAAGAACCCTATGCATCATTCAAGGACCAAGCACATCGATATTCGACATCATTTTATTTGGGATGACGTGGATAAGAAGGACATCTCAGTGGAGTACATTCAAACAAGATGATCAACTTGATGATATCTTCACTAAACCTCCAGCAGAGAGCCGATTCAAAGAATTGTGTCTTAAACTTGGCTTGCTAGAATTAGATGATGTGATGAAAGAGTAAGTCCCAACTCTCACTTTACTTTTGGTCTTTTTAGATTTCTGGAGCTGATGTGTATTAAAGTGTGTCCAAGCTCACGCCTTTAATGTTCTCTACTTAGCAATATTCTGTATTTTGGCGTATTTTGTTTGCTAAGCTACTGGTTGTTGTGATGAATTGCAAAACAAGATATGTTGTTAAATACGATAATTGCTGAATTATTCGTTGCAGATATGTTTGCTGAGTCCAAGCTCTCAGCAAAGTGTCTGTTGGTTGTTGAGTCTCAATTCTCAGCAGACTCCCCTACGGTTCCTAAGTCCAAGCTCTCAGCAGAGTACCTTCATTTGCTGAGCTATTCAGCAAAAAATAATCAACCAAATGATTTCTAATATCTCAAAAGGCCGGAGCAACCAATCGACCAAAGCGGTTGCTAAAAGCAACATTAAATGTGGGTCTAATACTTCGCAGGGCGGCGAGAAATGAAAGATCTCCATGTCTGCCACGCTAGCACTTTTCAACTTAAGGGTCAGAATGCAAACAGTCGCACCCCACTACGACCGTTGACCAGACCAGCTAGACACCACGACCCAACCGTCGATTCAAATCGTATCACATCCTATAAAAGGAATTAAATTTAACTTTATTCAAACTCTATTGCACTCTAAACCCTTATTCAAATTTCAAGGTTTCTCTGTTCATCTTCGATCGATCAATTTTTCTTAGTTCTAAAATCACATTCATGGCGGAATCATCTAGTCGCTCAAATCCCCCAACCGAAACCTCCGGTCATCCTGCTCTTGCCATTGTTCCGGAAGAGCACATGCCGACATTTACTGGTATATTCAAGAAGGAGCATGTTTATGATATTATCGGGTATGGACGTATGGTGTCTATAGCCAAGAAGAAAAGAGAAGGCGAGCTCACCAATGCACAAAAGAGGGCTGCGCAGGTCCAAAAAGATAAGATTTTGTACGAGCCGCTATGCGAAAATCACTTTCCACTCTGGATCATGAATAGGCTCTAGAGAAAAGGATTGATGAAGTGTATGATTATTGAGCCATTACGATTTAGGCCACACATGGTGGCTGAATTCTACACGAGAGCAGTAATCGAGAAAGATGAGAAATTTTTTACTACTTTTGTTTTTGACACTAAAATCATTGTCAACCTAGAGGTACTTGTTGCTAAGTACGGATTAAGGAATGAGGGAGAGGATGTCGTCTCATACAATTTTGAAAATAGAGATGGAATGAAGAATAAGTGGTTGTAGTGGAAGAAGGAAAGTTTTGCTAAGAAGACCTAGAAGGTTGCAACTCCACTCAAGACACTTACTGAGTCACACAAAGATTTGGCGATCATGGTAATAAGGATGCTGATGTGTGAAGTTGGTTCACACTCAGAACTCAGTACTAAGAAATACGCGGTGATGATGGCGATAGATGATAGCATCAAAGGGAACTGGGCGAGATTCATTTACAACAAATGGTTGGAGCACGTACACAAAAACTCAACCATCAAAACAGAACATGTTTTCAACCAGGATGTCAGCTTTGGGCTGAAAATCAGCCATTTCATTGAGGGGTTCATCCCAAAGGAGAAGTTGGATCGAGGAGAGGAGCTATTACCCACTGATTACATGCCAGAAACAAGGCATCGTCAACCTCCAATGGACATCAAGCGTCGAAATGCCAACTATTATTTCAACTTCTAGAATTCCCATCGTCGTGCCAACCCCCAACATCCCCGCTGCTCATCCAACCAAAATGACCTAAAATAAGAAGTTGCTGACCATGGCCAAACAAGAATCAAGAAAGAAGGCCAAACACGAAAATGAGATAAAGAAAAGGCAGGAGGAGAAAGAATACAAAAAGACGATGCAAGAGATTACCTTCCAGTAGCGTGATGCAAACTATGAACAAATCAAACCTGCTGCTGAGGAATATGCTGCAAACAAGAAACAGGAGATGGAGCAGGCAGCTAAACAAACAGAAACAAAAGAGAAGGTTGATGGACCTGTAATAGAGTCAACTGCTGAGAATGAGCCAACCCCCATTGCTAATGATAAAGGTAAAGGCAAGATGATTGTTGAGCAAGTAGAAAAACTGGTCAATCCTGATGCTGTTTCAGATAAGGATTTTCAAAAAATGCTATCTACTGGAGTTTTTTAATGACCTTCATGATGTACCAACTAGTGGAAGAGGCGGGATTGTTAAAGGAAGACCGACTCTTGCGCAAGGTGGAGGGAGGGGTGTTCTTCAGGTTGAGAAGCCTATTGTTGTGCAGGGTTGTAGTGGTGGTGCTGAGATTGCAGCAGAAGAGCAAGTTGTACAGAATGTTGAAGTCACTGCTTAGCAGGCTACCGTGCAAGGTGAAGGTAGCACTGCTAAGAATGCTGAGGAAATTGCTAGACAAACTACTGCACAAGGGGATAGTAGTTTTGCTAAGGATGCTAAAAAGAATGCTGAGTCTGTTGTTCCGCAGGCTGTTGCGTAGGGGGAAAGCAGAGCTACTGAGAAAAATGTTGTTGAAGAGCAAACTACCACGCAAGGAGAATGTAGTATTGCTAAGAGTTCTGAGAATGAGCAAGAGCAAGAGCAAGTGACTGCTGCTGGTGAGAAAGTGATTACTGAGCAAGTTGTCATGAAAGATGGGGACAATGTTGCTGATATTTCTGGACTTGAGACTAATAAGACAATAGAGCAAGAGGCTGCTGATTCTAAAAATAAAGATGCTGAGGCTGTGATTGCTAAGAAGCCGGACGATGCCAAGAAAGCTGAAGCATCCAAGCTCAAATCAAATGCTGAGTATGATCGTCGTATTTTTAATTGCATTTATTCTAATATTCTTGGCATTGTTATGTCCGAAGACTTGCAGGCTTCATTAGCCGGCGTAGAGCAATCATTAGGGATTGTTGCTGAATCTCAAGAGCGGGTGACCACCCTGAAAAAACTGGCGAACAATCTAAAGAAGCAGGTGAATGAGCATAATGAGAAGTACCTGTGAGCCCTAGGACTTGGCCCTTCTAAAGTCCCAGGATGGGCTGATGCTGTCGATTCATCAAAACTTCTCAAGGACACAATTGACTCACTTTGGCAAAGGCGTGATTCTCCTCCCTCCCCCGTAGAATATGTCGTATCCTTGGATACCATTCCAAGTGACATTAATAGGGAGGACATTAACATGTCCACTGAATCAGAGGTTGAGCAAACCATGGTGGTTGCTCAGGATAAAGGGAAAGGGAAGCCAATATGGGTGGAAGATGCTTTGATAGTACCACTTGCTAGATTACCACACCGACAATTCAGAGCACGACGTATTGCTCATTGGTGTCCAGCAGTGACTGTGGCCAATGAAGAAAATGCTGATCCAATTCCCTGGGCTAATGACATCGCTGTCTTTATTGAAGCACGACTGTTCGAGGAGTTTGCTACTACATTTGCGGGAGAATTTCTAGTTGAATATGATGATGTTGATGTCTTTGATGAGTCTGATGACATTCTGTTTCTTAAGAAGGATTTCCTTAGGTGGAGGTGTTTTTATTTTGTTACCCACGAGCTCAACTATGAGGATCGCTCAATTTTGATGGCTCGATTGGGTTTACACCACTGGAGGAGTGAAGAAGATTGCACCGATGATTTTATGGACCAGACATCCAAGAGACAATATACTGAGAGGCAGGTGATGGAAAGAATAAGGAAGATCAAGGCACATCGAGCTGCTAGGGGAGACCGATCATTGCAACCTTCTGAGTATGCTCCACCTGTTAAGGCTTCCACTTCTGGAACTATGCTAAGGTCTCCTGCAACGAGGAAGCAGGCTGCTGCAGCTGCTGAGTTGCTAGCTAGGTTGGTGAGAGAAGAAGAGGAGAAGAAGAAATCTGAAGAGGAACGGAGATTGGAGGAATATCGGGCTGAACTTTCAAATGTTGTTGCATGTATTCTGACGAGGATGATTGTGTATGAACCAGAGCCACCATCTACTGTTCCCAATATTGAAGAGATCTATGATATGGTTGTAGTGGATGAAGTGCCTACCAAAAAACCGACAGAGGAGCCCCAACCTTCTGAGACGCCTACTGAAGAGCCCAAAGCCATGGAGCTTACTGCTGGAAATCAACCTCCCTCCTCCAACAATGTTTTGTGTCAGCTACTACATCCCCGGTCTTAAATGTGGAGCCAATTAGCTCAAGTACCTTCCACATGGATATTCAAGCCTATCTGGATGTGATGACGGTAAAATTGATTACTCATATCTAAGGTCAATCAAGTAATAAAAATCAATACAAGGAACTTACTCGCTTCGCCCTAAGGAGTACTATCTAGTCGTGTGGCTTCTTATAGCCACGAAAGTGCAAAGTCGTTGTGTTTGTTCTAAATTCCTAAAACTTGAATCCAATCTATCTAGAAACAATATTAAACAAATTCATCAATCAACAAAATACAAGAAAAAAATATTTCAAATTTCTCAAAGCTCGGTAGAACAAGGATCACAAAAACTCACTAGAGATAGAATAGATGTTGAATCGAATGCAAATGTGCCCCAATTTAGTCAAATCTAGATGCAAACACTTTTAATCCCTAGATAGAATGACTATTACCCTACCCTAGCCAATCCCTTGTTACGGCGAATTGGCCATTGATGAGGCTAGAAACTACAAACAGTCACATTATAAGCTTCTAACTCACTCCTTAAGCTTGTAAATCAACATCCTATGTCCTTTCTCCGCACATGGATTAGATAGAGGAACATATGAAAGCATGCTATTCTTGACACTTTTATCCGCATTATGCCTGCAATAATCGTGTCAACTATCACCTAGATTGGCTCATACCTACACCTAAGTGAATAAAATGAAAATCTAGCATGAATCAATCTCAAATAGGGAAGTCAACGTACTCACTTCAACTCAATTTTCACACATTCTTATTCAATTCAACATCCAAAGTAGATTAGAACATCATACATTACAACTTGAAATTGACAACAAACTATTTCAAAGGAAAGTACAAAAGATTTCTTCTCCCAATCTGAGTATTTGGCCTTGATCTACCGTCGAATCCTTCGAATCTTCACCAAGGAATGTTGATTTAGCTCCTTGATACCTTGGGTGAGGTTTGGAAAGTGATGGAAGTTGAAATCGTAGAGAGAATCTAAGAGGATTTTTTGTTGATTTTACCAAAAGTTCTTAAAATAACAATTTTCCCCCTTTTATAGTGAGCTAGCAGAGCCTCGGATCGCTCGGAATGAAACGAGATCTCTCGGGATGTCCAGAAACAGAGAAACCATCTCTCAGCATGACATGGATCGGCCGAGAAGGACAAGTCTCGACCAAAATCTGCCTCTGAAGTTGCAGATCGGTCGAGCACTACATTGATTGCCCGGGATCTGCCTTTGAAACTCCTGGATCGACCGTTCTCTGCTGGATCGACCGAGAATCTCCTCTGAAACATCTGAATCGACCGGTCTTCTGCAGGATCGACCGGAATATGCCTCTGAACAGCCCATATCGACCGGTCTCTGCTGGATCGGGCAATTTTCCTCCAAAATCAAGATGAAAATGCTGAATATTGCTCAAAACCTAACCTACACCATCCAAAACACAAAAACACAGAAACACAACAAAAAAGAATACAAAAACCTATGATATGGGAGTAAAATGACTACAAAAACGCATGCACAAACATAGAAATAAAGATCATTTTACGCACATAGCTTAATCCCCCAAACTGGAACCTTTGATTGTCCTCAATCAAAACAAAGTAAAGCAATCCTTTGACCTCATGAAATAACTCATAGCTCATCTTGATCATCTAAGCATGTCCTAATCAAACGAGATTATCACCTAACTTTTTGTCACGGTTAATGCTAAAGACTCGAACCACTCATCAAATACGGATAAAGCAATGAAATCACTCCCTCACGTGTTTAGGGATGATGAGAATTGCTCAATCACAAGATATCGAGCTCAATTCCCATAAGCTTGCATCTATTCTCACCACTATACTACAATGAGTTAGCTTCTAGAATAAAAAAGGTGAGCTTTGGTTATAACGTGGCTAACTAAAAGGTAGGTGGTTTTGGGCCAAAGTAACTGAACTCCTCAATTTCCCAAGAACCCCCCTAAAACGTTAACATCAACCACTAAAACCCAAAGCTTATTCCATTATCGAATCTTTCTTTCTTTCTTTTCTTCATTTTCCTTTTCTCTTTTTCATTTTTTTTTCTTTGGCACCTTTCTTTATTTTTTCATGTGGGTGCATATTTTTAAGACTTGCACCACTCCTTTTCCACAAAATTTTTTGTATGTGCCACATTTTCCAGGATTTATATCAATCCTCTTTCCCCCCAAACTTGATCCTAATAATATCAAAGAAATTTCTCCAAATAAGCTCAATCATAGGGTCAAAGATATGAAAGGCAAGTAATAATCAAGGTAACCACCTTATACTTCCGATGTATAAGGTAGGACTAGGAATCGACGACCTAATATCATTTTCTAGTTGCATACTCATGCTAATAGATCGAGAATAGATGCAAGTTCTAGATTTCTCACTCTCAATCTCGCCTCTCTCAACAAACTGATATGACAATATCAAGGCTCAAAACTCTCAGCTTTTTGTCAAGTCTCATGCATTAACCACACACAAAACTCGGCAATTCAAAAGTAAGACTCAAACATGCTTTGACAACAAGATTTCGCCCTATCATTGGTTAAGGTAAAATTCAAGCTTCACTAAGTAAATCATGGTCCAATCTCAAGCCAAATTTGGGTTCATCACACACACACAAGCACACAACAATCCTAAAACAACAACTAAATGTAATGCAACAAATCTAAATGGCAAGAGAGCGATAAAATGCGTTACCCATCGGTAGCCACGATCGAATCGCTTCTCCAATGCCTTATGTACCTACTCAACAAACACAAACACTACCAATTTTTGAGCAAAATTCATTCCATTAAGTTCTCATTGCCACGAGTCAAACCACAAACCAATCAATCAAGAAATATAGAGCATTATCCACTAGCACAACCATTCAAATCCATCCATTCATCGAAACCACAAATCATGCATACTAGGAAGTATTCAATCATGCCAACTCATAAATGATTCCATCCAAAATCAAATATTAAACTATAAAAACCATGCATCTAAATCCAAAACCTCTTTCCACCATCATTCCACTATCCAAAATCCATACAAATAAATCCTATTTCCACTAGCACAACCAAACATACCAACAACCAATGTTTAACAAACAAATCCATTCAACAACAAAATCAAACCCATGAAAATATCCATACATATCATCAAAATGAGCATAATCCAAAACATCCATCCAAGTAAGGTAGAATATCAATATTAAGTACAACCAAATCGAATTCAAATTTTAGGAAGAAGTATCCATCAACTAAAACTAAACTAGGCTGCAAGATAAAGATAAAGGACAAGGGAGATGAATAAACCAAGACACCGGCTACCGGCACATCCCCCCAAACTTAGTCAAGTGAGACTAAGTTTGTAAAAAGGTAGACGGTGCTCGTCACTCCTCCTGATCATGTGGTGGCTGGTCACGGTGGCGGCGTTGTGAAGGAATGGGAACCTCATCCTCTCGCCGATCAACAATCAATCTAATAACATCCAGATGCTCCTCATAATTCATCAACCAATTAGATCGATCTTTCAAATCATCAACTCCAGTCAATTCAGAGTTAGGCAACTCAATTCCCATCTCCCCAAATTTATAATAATAACATTCTCCAAATTAAGATGGAACCAAAAATGTCTTGGCAACCAAAGCAGTAGTATTAAGAAGCAGTCCAGGAGCAAAAACACCAAACACATCAACACCAATCGAAAATAGGCATCAACAAACCACGACTACAAATCAATGCAGTTTCTGACTTAAAGGTGTTGTTCCAACTTTCCATCAACCAATCTCCAATGGAAAATTTCTTTCCATGCAACAAAGCAAAAAGAAAATGGAAGTCTAAGATATCAACAACACCAGATCCATCATAACCACAAGACCATCTCCCTATCACTTGGTGAAGATATCAGATAACAGGATTCTTAATCAAAGATGACCTACAAGAGTTAATATCCAAAACATCCAAAGTTTTAATTCCTGAAATAGACTCCCAAAATTCAACCGGATCAAGATCTTCAAAAATAAATGCAGACTCCTCACGACACCCAAAAATTCCATCAATTTCTTGCCTACTCAAGAAAAATTCCTGACCTTTGAGTTTAAATTTCACAAGTACCGGAAGACTATTGGCGCTCCAAATAACACAAACCGAAGCCAAGAATTCCTTCGTCAGCCTCATGTAAGCTGGTCAATTTCCATAGAGCAATTTTCCCCATCCGATGCCAGCAAACAGATTCCAAACATCCTTCTTCAAACCCAGCTCTTCTAAAGTCTCCCTGCATAGATATGTAGTCCCCACAACTTGTCTTCCTGCCAAACTCCTGTATCTCGCAAATTTTGCATCATAAAATCCTTCTGGGCGGCAAATCAAAGAAGAAGAACTCCTCCTTGTTACCTCACTGTTCATGATAAATAAAATCAACGTTTAAGACCTTTAAATTCAGAGAAAAGAAACACAATAAGAGAGTTTAGAAGAGAAATTGCGACAGAAATGGAAATGGGGCGAAATGAGCCCTAGAATTTTATTTAAAATCGCGCACAGATCAGCCAATCTAAAGGAGGATCAACCGATCCGAGGCTCTGTCCTCCAAGAATTCGGCATGCCCGATCCAGATCGATCGAGCCTGCATTCGCTCAGTCGATCTCATGCCCTGTGCGCGAGAAATTTGAATTTCCTATCTCTCTCGGCTGATCCTACAGTAGCAAGGGTTAGGATCGGCCGATCCTTCACGAACCAAGGCGATTCGACACAATTTCGGCCAAAATTTCCTCTATTTTCCAACACCATTTCGAGTCCTCATCTCCCCAATCCTTAATCCAAATTGAGTAAACATTGGGTTGCCTCCCAACAAGTGCTTCTTTATAGTCAATAGCTTGACTTCTTACCTCAGATTTGTCAATCATGATCAAATGGAGCTGATCCGGAGCTCATACCTTGCTCTAGTTCCCAATGTTCGTCCGGGAAAACAAGCTTCCTCCTCGTATTTTGAGGTGGCTCCTTATTCACACGATCCTTCTTGGTTCTTCCTTGTTCATGCTCCAAATAATCCCACGGCTCATCGTATTTTTCATTCTCTTCATCATATTAGCTAAACCCGGATCATCTTCCTCCTTAAGCCTTTTTTTCACACCTCCTTTGTCAACTTCCCTTTGTTCCTCAACTCTCGTTTCTTCAAGACTTCTTATTGGTAAAGAGAATACAACTTCCGTTCCACAGCACCGGAAAGTCAATTTACCATTCTTCATATCAAAGAGAGCATCGGTCGTATGCAAGAAAGGCCTCCCAAAACTGAGGTGAATACCTCCCTTATTCTCCATATCCACAATTAAGAAGTCCCCCAGAAATGTGAAACTCAAAATCTCCACGTGCACATCTTCAACAATCCCCCGTGGGCTAAACAAGGTATGATTAGCCATTTGAAGCACATGGTTCGTGGGTTTCAATTCTCCTACATCCAATTCGTTATACAAGCTCCAAGACATCACATTCACACTAGCCCCGAAATCACACAACGCTTTCTCGACACTATTTTCCCCTATCTTACAACTTACTATAAAGCTTCTCGGATCATCCTTCTTGTTAGCTACTCTCTTTCTTTTGTTCTCACCTCTTCCATTTCCAAAATCCTCCTCATCACTTAACTCATCCTCAATGAGTTCATCAAGCAATGACACACGTTGTATCTCATCCAGTGTCAGCATCTCTACGTCTCCTTTCTTAACGTACTCAAAGAAGAGAATTTCTTTGCCTTGCTCTTATTTCTCATCCTTAACCTTTTCTTCTTCAACTACCTTCACTTCTTCTTTTACCACCACTCTTTCATTAACTTCAAACTCCACATTCTCCACTTTTGGAGTCATAACCAATGTCATCTCATCTTTAATTCGCTCACCTTCAACCATGCTACAACTCTTCTTTTGTATCACCTCCGTGTCACTAGGGAACTTCCCAGCTTGATGCTTCCCACTAAGTTGCTTTGCAATGGATGAAATTTGCAATTGAATCTCCGCGAATATCCCATCATATTTCTCAAAATGTTTCTCCAATTCCTCACTCGGATTTTTCCTCACTTCTTGATTGCCATACCTACCACTTCCACCTACATAACCACTTTGACTACTACTTCCCCTACCTTCCATTTGCATTGGAGGATTTAATGCGTTGTTCGGGTTTGCGTAGGAGAAATTTGGGTGGAAGCAATTTGAAGGGTGATAAAACATATTTCCCAGAGGGTTATATTGAGGTCGCATGTTGTTGTACCCCATTCTTTGATTTACAAAGTTCACGCTCTCCGGATATCCTTCTTCATACTTCATCATCATTAAATCATCCCTTCTACCACCCGAGGTAGACAATGCATCAAACTTCTTTTGCATCATGACTATCTCCTCTTTCAACTCTTCACTTTCCTTAGTCTCATTTACCATTTTGACCAACTGGTAATCTTACCTCTGCTTTGGCCAATGATAACTATTTTCTGCCATTTTTTCAATGGTCCCCCGAGCTTCATCTTCCTCTTGATCGAGGAAGGCACCTCCCGATGAGGAATCCATCATAATCTTTGTCTCATAGTTCAAACCTCCATAAAAATGACAAATTTGCTGACTCCTTGAGAGTCCATGCCTTGGACACTTTCGGAGTAGATCCTGGAATCGGTCCCATGCCTCATAAAGCGGCTCATCATATCTCTGGCCAAATGATGTGATCTCAGCTATTCTCTTCAATGTGAGACTAGGAGGAAAGAACTTAAACAAAAATTTCTCTTGTAATTCCTCCCACGTGGCTATCAAGCCCTTCGAACCAATGTCTAGCACCATCATGCAGGGAGAAAGGAAACAACCTCAGCCGAATTTGGTCCTGTGGCACTTTATTAATCTTTATCGTATCCGTTATCTCCAAAAATCTTGAGATGTGAACATTCGGATCTTCCGTCGCATGTCCCCCAAAGTGATTATTCTTGATCATTTGGACCAATTGCGGTTTGATCTGGAATTGAGTAGCGTTCAATCCCAAGCAGAACCCACCGGTTGCTTGCACCTCTAGTAGTCTAAATAAATTTTGAAGTGGCCTTCTCGGTTCATTTCTTTCATTCATCATAGCCTTCATGAGTTCCAATTGCCTTTCCAGCTCTTCAATCCTTCCTATTTCTTGCCGGTTCTCCATTTCAAATTCAATTTCAAATCCTTCACTTCTTTTCCGAAACTTTTGTTCCTCAATCAAACGAGCTTTTGATCTCGTTAACATAAACCACCTACAAATCCTACAACAAACCTTCAAACAAAAGACACAAAAATCCAACAAGAACATAAAATCAAATAGCAAAAGAGACAAATTATCAAACACCTCGCCTAAAATATCCACACTTTCAACAATATCCCAAAGACCTACTAACTAAGTTCCCCGACAATGGAGCCAAAAACTTGATGAGGGTAAAATTTATTACTCAAATCTAAGGTCAATCAAGTAATAAAAATCAATCCAAGGAACTTACTAGCTTCGCCCTAAGGAGTACTATATAGTCGTATGGCTTCTTATAGCTAGGAAAGTGCAAAGTCGTTGTGTTTGTTCTAAATTCCTAAAACTTGAATCCAATCTATTTAGAAACAACATTAAACACATTCATCAATCAACAAAATACAAGAAATACAATATTTCAAATTTCTCTAAGCTCGGTTTAACAAGGATCACAAAAACTCACTAGAGATAGAATAGATGTTAAATCGAATGCAAATGTGCTCCAATTGAGTAAAATCTAGATGAAAACACTTTTAATCCCGAGATAGATGGACTATTACCCTACCCTAGCCAATCTCTTATTACGGCGAATTGGCCGTTGATGAGGCTAGAAACTACAAACAGTCACATTATAAGCTTCTAACTCACTCCTTAAGCTCTTAAATCAACATCCTATGTCCTTTCTCCGCACATGGATTAGATAGAGGAACATATGAAAACATGCTATTCTCGACACTTTTATCCGTGTAATGGCTGCAATAATCGTGTCAACTATCACCTAGATTGTCTCATACCTACACCTAAGTGAATAAAATGAAGATCTAGCATGAATCAATCTCAAATAGAGAAGTCAACATACTCACTTCAACTCAATTTTCCCACATTCTTATTCAATTCAACATCCAAAGTAGATTAGAACATCATACCTAAGGATTGGTTCATTACAACTTGAAATTGACAACAAACCATTTCAAAGGAAAGTACAAAAGATTTCTTCTCCCAATCTGAGTATTTGGCCTTGATCCACCGTCGAATCCTTCAAATCTTCACCAAGGAATGTTGATTTAGATCCTTGGTACCTTGGGTGAGGTTTGGAAAGTGATGGAAGTTGAAATCGTAGAGAGAATCTAAGAGGATTTTTTGTAGATTTTACCAAAAGTTATTAAAATAACTATTTTCCCCCTTTTATAGTGAGCTAGCAGAGCCTCGGATCATCCGGAATGAAACAAGATCGCCCGGGATGTCCGTAAACAGAGAAACCATCTCTCAGCATGACTTGGATCGGCCGAGAAGGACAAGACTCAACTGAAATCTGCCTCTGAAGTTGCAGATCGGTCGAGCACTACATGGATCGCCTGGGATCTGCCTTTGAAACTCTTGGATTGACCGTTCTCTGCTGGATCATGCATTTTTCCTCCAAAATCAAGCCGAAAATGCTGAATATTGCTCAAAACCTAACCTACACCATCCGAAACACAAAAACACGGAAACACAACAAAAAGAATACAAAAACCTATGATATAGGAGTAAAATGAGTGCAAAAACGCATGCAAAAACATAGAAATAAAGATCATTTTACGCACATATCAGGATGCAACTGTTGAATCTAAGGTGGATAAGGCCATGGAGAAAACAAAGGAAGAGTTGTGCCAGTCACTGAAGGATGACTTCACCTCTTTCTCTGCTGAACTTTTTGATGCGATCAAAGTGGGGGAAGAGAGAAGGAAAGCTTAAGAGGAAGAAAGACGTTAAGAAGAGGAGGAATAGCGTTTACGCCAAGAAGCTCGTAAGAAGCAAGAGGAAGAACCGAGAAGGCAGCAAGAGGAGGAATATAAGGAAGAAAATAGAAGGAAAGAAGAGCGAGAAAGAATCATAAGAGGAGAAAGAGATGCCTTAGTGGATAGGTTTATGACGATCACTGCTCAATCAATCAACAATCTAACAAAGGCCACTGACTCTCCAAGCTCTAAGAATGCTGATTCACTCCTCCGCAACAAAGTAGTAATTCTTCCCATATTTGAAATTTTTGTAAGTTTTGGTTTGGGTTTTAGTTTCCTTGTACTCAATTGCTGAAATATCTAATGGAAACTTACCCAGATTGATGACAACAACTCATTGTCCAATTCTGGTATTATTTGCTTAGCTGAATTTACAGACTTTGTGTAATCAACAAATAGCATGTGGACTGCTGAGTGTGTGATTGTTCGATTTCGTATTGCTATGTGAAAAGATAATAGCATAAATGTAAACCGAGTATAGGCCGCAACC
>JAPKLW010000478.1:91993-194611 GCA_026898455.1 Plectranthus barbatus
ACAGATTTCCCAACAATTTCCCCCTTTTTGGTGCGATCAAAGCCTAACCAGTGAGCACTCAGCTGATGAGGAAGGTTACAAAGGATTTCAGGGTTTTACAAGTGGAACCTATCAGATCTAAACCCATGAAATTACTTCCTCAACATCAACTCTAACTAAAAAATCTTCCCCCTCAACCAAGGAAAGATATTGCTCGTTTAAAAAATATGGAAATTAAGAACAGAGCAAATAAGCATGTAAATAAGTTTAACATGCAAGATGAGTGCTGGGGCTGATTACACTGGATGTGTAAATTCAGCTGGTAAGTAAAAACTTAGACAATTGTTGGACAATAAGAGATTGTCATCAACTTGTCAGTTAATCATTCCATTAGAGATATAGCAATTACATGTACAATGAATGGTAACTGACTAGTCTAACAGATTTACTTACAAAACATAAAGAGGTTAGACTATGGCTTAGAGGATGATCCTGGTGACTGAGTTCGACCACCGGTTAAGGACCTCAGGATCGCAGTAAGAGCAGCCATGTCTTCTTCTCTCTTCTGCCTCCATTCTGCAGCAATCCTTCTCTCTTCGGCTGCGAGGCGTCTCTCTTCCTCAGCAATTTTTGCCCTCTCCTCTTCAGCCCGTGCTCGCGCACTTTCCCCCTCTTGGATCCGCGCCAAAAAGGTGGTGACACCGGCGGTGACGGACTCCAGTTGTTGCGTTACATCAGCTTGGAAAGTGGCGAAGCGCTGATCCATCCTGGCATCAATGTAAGCAAGGAGTTGCGCAGGAGGATGAATTTCAGAGATTGGCTGCGCTGAAACTTCTATGGAAGAGGAGGGCACATCAGGTACGGAAGGAGCCATTGCTGGTTCAGATTCAGCTGCTATCTCCATTGGGGCTGGCTCCTCCGCTGGTACCGCTGCTGCAGCTGGTTCCTGCGCTGGTACCTCGGCTGCTGCTGGCTCCTCCGCGAGCACCGCGGCTGGTGCTGGCGGGCCTTGTTCAAAAATAGGTGGGGCTGTGAAGTCCACCAGCTGCCAGTCCTCATTATAAGGGACAAGGTCACCCATAACGATCGGAACATTAGGGACGGCAGTGGTCAGCCACCAACTACGGGTAGGATCCTCCTCCACAATGTGGTCTACCAGCAGAGCGCTGGCAGCCATATCAAAGAAAATGGCAAAATATGGAGGGATCCGGGGGAGAGCGGTGAGGACCTTCAAGCGGCGGAGCGCGTAGATCAGCTGGTATCCACGGCTGGAGGGCTGGAACTTGAGGAATGGTAGCTTAACCATTTTTGGCCTAGGGAGGCCGGAAGTCCCAGTCAGCTGTCTGAATTCTGCAATTTTCCTCAAACGGCGCTTGATTCGCCTGGTAGACAGCTGCTGGTGCATTTCAGGATCAGAATCCATGAATGCATTCGCCCACGCCTCCTCTGATCTCCAGTAACCAAGTCCTAGCCTGGCATACAGAACAACGCGCTTCTCTACAGTCAGCTGGCGCTGGCACAGGTCGAAAATCCTCCACCTCCGGAACTCCAGAAATAGTTCTGGATTCACCCTCCATAGTCCTCGGTAGCTGATTATCATCTCGTCATTAACGGCATTCTCCACCTCCGCCGTGATGTTTTCAGCATACTCATAGAGAGTGGAATTGAAGTACTCCATCGGCTGCAGGGGCAGACACCAGTCATAGATCCTCGAAGCGTATACCGACTGGTGGGGGAGTCCGCTGATGGGGATGATATTGAATGCTGATGGCTCAGGCACTCGTGAATCTTGAAACGCCATTGCCCCGCGGTGCTCCCACCGATGTACTCCTGTCACTCGTGATTGGAAGGTGTCTTCATCAATTAGTTGATGCTCTTGGATACAGAGCAAGTATTGCCTCCTTCCATGTCGCACATGACGTGCAGGCGCTGGCGAGGATGCTGCTGGTCGCCCAGAAGATGATGCTTCTGACGATTTTGGGCGACTGGCAGGACGACGAGCCTCATCTTCAAAATTAGGGAATAGATCCCTGGGCTCCATCCTCTGCACCATGGAGTGATGTGTCACCTCCTCAGCTGGAGCAGCTGGCTCCTCAGCCCTTGGCTCCTCTGCATCCTCAGAATCTGAGCTCATGTCCGAAAAACTTGCCAGTTTTTCCGGGGTGGTCGCCCGCTCCTCAACTCCTCCACTGGCACCCCCGTGCGCGGGTGGAGGGACTTCAGCGACCTCCTCCTCATCCTGGTACTTATCCACAAGGGATAGTACGTCTTCATCAGCACCCATGACCATCAGACGCGAAAATGATTCTTCTGATAAGATCTGGCCTGGAGCTGGTGCTGGTGGCCTAGCACTTGTAGTTGGGGCAACTTCCCATTTGCCTTTGGCCACCTGGTGCACCTGCTCCGCCAGTTGCGCCTGACGTCTGGCCTCATGCTCAGCCTGCACCTTTGCAAAGGCTTCATCGCGGGCTGCCAGCTCAGCCTCTCTTTTACGCTGGTCGGCCAAGGCCTTCAGTCTGGCTTGAGCCTGCTTCTTCCTCACTACGGAAGCTTGCTGCTCCTTCTTCGCTTGCTCCACCAGCTTCTGAGCTCTGGTCTGAACCCTCTTTCGCTTCCGGGTCATCCTCTCTATGGTCTCCTCCTCAGTCAGTCCAAGAACGGACTTCTTGACTGGTATCGAGATCTTCCCAGATGCTGGCTCATAGGCAGCAGCTGGCTGGGGCTGCTGGCGCTGGTGGGTCTTGGGCTTCTTGCTTGAAGGGGGCCTGGGGGCTGGCACTTGTGCTGATGCCCGTGGATGTATGCCGGTAGCCTTCTCCACTTCATCTTCCATAGAGACGAATAATGATTCGACCTCTAGCTTCCTTTTAAGCTCATCCTTGGCCGCAGCTGGCAGTGGGAGAGCCACAGCTGGCACTTCCTCCCATGTCTGTTCTGCATCTTCTTCAGAAACAGACTCTTCGGGGTCCACAGCCGTCTTCCCCTTCAGCCGGCGTGGCTTCTTGTAGTCGGGGACAGCCAGTTTCTCCCTTGTGACTGGGATGAAATCTGATCCAACCAGTTGCTCCCCCTGGTCGACGTCGTCCCCCATCTCTACTTCCAGTATATGGCTGATTCTCAGCCCAAATGACACCGCGTGAAGAAATTTCCCGTCAGTCTTCACGGTGACATTCCTCTCAACATTCTCCAGCAGTCGGCCGAAGAAGAATTCGGCCCAGTTGCCCAGTATGCCGTCTGCCAGGGCGCACATGACTGAGAACTTTCTCAAGCTCAGTTCGGCGTACGAGCTGACCTCGCATTGTAGCATGCGCACTACAATGTCACACACCATTTGCCAGAAATCTTCCATTTCTGACTTCTTCATCCCCGTTTTAAAAACGGTCACCTCCGCCCTTCTCCACTGCTCCCACCTTCGCTGGAACTCGACTGTATCATCCCTATGATACGTCGCCACTTCCTCTCCTTCATTCCTCATTCCAAAGATGTTGGCGGGGTACTCGGCATCAACAGTGATAAGGTGTCCGAACACCGATGTGGTAAATGATTTCCGGTCGTCAGCTATCACCGCGCGAGCATAGAACTCGGCGACCAGATGTGGATGGAACGTCCTGGGAGTTGCCGTCAAATACGGGCGGAGCTGCTCATGATCTATCATCTCCATCAGCTCCAGGCCGTGGTGCTTCTCCGCCAGCTTGTCGTTCAGAATCTTCTCCTTCTGAACTTGGGCTGTTCGAATCTGTGCGTGAGAGAGGCGATGTCTGGTGGCTGCTTTATTCAGCGAGACGAGCTTGCTGAAAGGATAGGTATAGTCAATATCTTCTTCCTTCACGATGCCTGTAAAAGTAGGCATGTGGGCTTCGGCCAATGGCAAGCCTAGCTCCAAAGACTCAGTGGCAGAGGATGATTATCATCAGCGGGGTTGGATGAGGATGCCATATTTTCAGGGAGTAAAGGTTGGGAATTCTTAAGGAAGATGAATCAGAAAATATGTCGGAAAATATGAAGGAATGATAAGAGTTTTCCCGTTCATGAATGAAGGCTATTTATACTGGTGCCAAGCTGGTTTGGATGGACGAGATTAATTCGTCAAAAGTGAGGATCGACGGTCATCAGCTGGCACGATTCCCTTTGGCGACGTGGGCGGTCGTGCTGACGTGGGCAACGCCGTGTAGCTGACATGGCGCTCTCTGATTGGTCGCAAATGTCCTTTTGACCGCGCAGTCACTGTGCGCATTAAATGTGGCATTAAATGCCGCATTAAATTCTGAGATACGCCCACGCAAGAGGATTTGAACAATCCCGCCATTTCTGCGACAGCTGGCACGACTCTTGAACTTCAAGAGACCGTCAGTTGAGAGCTGGGACTCAACTGGTCATCAGTAATATAACTGGTCATCAGCAGGATATGCCAGTTGAACACTTCCCCCTGTCAGCATGGCCTCCTTACCAGTTGACAACTGGTACTTACGACTGGCACCCGAGTACTATGATAAATTGAGAACTGGGACTCAATTTCATCAGTCGTAGGAAATTCTCCAGTTGTCTGCTGACAACTTGAAGGATTAAGAAAATTGAGAGCTTGGACTCAATTTTATTCCGCATAATCTTCTCCTTCAGGAATCCTTCTTCTCACCATCGCTTGAATTGGGAGCTGGGATCCAATTTCTTCTGCTGATGGTGTATGACTGCTGGCAAATTCGAAATGAGAGCTGGGACTCATTTCCTTCGATGTTTATGGAATAAGTTCTGCCAGTAGATACCATCTGTGGTTTTGAGCTACCACTAAAGAAAAACATGAAGACTAAGAGCTTGGACTCAGTCTTAATCAACATCCTACAGAAAATCAAGAACGGAATGAGAGCTGGGACTCATTCTTCCTCAACACTAGGGCTCGCATCAATCTCCATAAGACCGAGTTTGATGCACAACTCCTTGAATCTTGCTTCTGGCAAAGGTTTGGTGAAGATATCAGCCAGTTGATCGTCAGTTCTGATGTACTCTACGCTGATATCCTTCTTCTCGACATGATCACGTATGAAGTGATGTCGGATGTCTATGTGCTTGGTCCTAGAGTGATGAACCAGATTCTTCGTTATGCACATAGCGCTGCTGTTGTCGCAATAGATGGGTACACAACCACTGTCCACTTCATAGTCTTCCAGTTGTTGCTTGATCCATAGAATTTGAGCACAGCAACTGGCAGCGGCAACATATTCAGCCTCAGGAGTGTTGCTTCTTGCTAAACCAGCTGATTAGCTTGTGTCCTAGAAACTGACACGTACCACTGGTGCTTTTTCTATCTATACGGCATCCAGCAAAATCTGAATCTGAATACCCAATGAGTGTAATCTCATCATTCCTGGGGTACCATAAGCCAAGTGATTCAGTTCCTTTGAGGTATTTCACTATTCTCCTAGCAGCTTCCATGTGTGACTTATTTGGATTGGCTTGATATCTGGCACACACTCCGACTGAGTATGAAATGTCGGGTCTGCTGTCTGTCAGATAGAGAAGTGATCCAATAATACCTCTGTAGCTGGAAGGATCAACTGATTCTCCTTCTTCATCAAGAAAGATCTGGCAACTGGTGCTCATCGGTATTCTGAGAGCTTTAGTCTTCTCTGGGCAATATTTCTGAATTAGATCCTTGGCATACTTCCGCTGATTAATGAAAATCCCATCAGCTGACTGCTGGACCTGGAGTCCTAGGAAGTATGTTAATTTGCCCATCATACTCATCTGGAATGAGTTCTGCATCAGTTGAGAAAACTTCTCACAGAGAGACATATTCTTTGACCCGAATATAATGTCATCGACATATATCTGCACCATTAGCATATCATCAGCATCCTTGATGATGAAGAGAGTCCTGTCGATCTTCCCTTTCCTAAATCCATTGCTGATTAGGAACTGGGACAGCGTCTCGTACCAAGCCCTGGGCGCCTGTTTCAATCCATACAGGGCCTTTCTCAGCTTGTACACCTTGGTGCCTATTTCAAAGCCTGGAGGTTGTTCGACATATACTTCCTCCTTTAGCTCGCCATTCAAGAAGGTGCTCTTCACGTCCATTTGGAATACCGTGAAACCATGATACGCTGCATATGCAAGGAACAGCCGTATCGCCTCCATTCTTGCAACTGGTGCGAAGGTCTCGTCGAAATCGATGCCTTCACATTGCTTGTAACCTTTGGCGACTAAACGAGCTTTGTTTTTGATTACAATGCCATCCTCATCTCGCTTGTTCTTGAAAACCCACTTGGTGCCAATCACTGACTGATGTGATGGTCTCTCTACCAAGTCCCAAACATTGTTGCGAGTGAATTCCGCAAGTTCTTCTTGCATGGCATTGATCCAGTCGGCAGATTGTAGTGCAACTCCTATGGAAGTAGGTTCCTCTTGAGAAATAAAGCAAGTCAGGAACGCACTGCCGTGTCGAGTCTGAATAGAACTTTCTGGATCACCGAGAATAGCATCGGATGGGTGATTTCTCAGCCATTTGGGAAGATGAGAATCTGCTGGCGTTGGTTCTTCTGTTTTGATGACTGGTGCTTCCTGAACTTCACCAGTCGGAGCAGCAATAGTAACTGGTGGTTGACCTTCACCAGTCGGAACTTCCTCTTCGTCAGCTTCACTCTCTGACTGATCTTCTGATCCTTCGGCGATAATTACACCGTCAGCTGGTGCATCCACTCCAGCTGGTTCGTCAGCTATTTCTGGTTCGAAAATTCCAGACGGAATTCCCCCTGGGTTATTGCCAGTTCCACTCAGGGAGATTGAGTGTAAGGTCTCAGCAAGGTCATTTGCATCACCGACCCTCCCGGATTGCTGATGGGCAACCGAGGATACTGGTTGTGAAGATGATCCAGTCATAGGTCTAGTCAAACCAGTTGGTTGAGCATTGGAAGAATTCCTGCCCAACTGATCAATGACATCATTGACCTCAGGAACATCTTCAGCCAGTTGTCGTAATGTCCTGCGCACTAAAGTAGCTTCATCAAAAACAACATTGCATGTTATTTCCACAAGCTTGGTGGTCTTGTTAAATACTCTATAGCCCTTGTGAGAGGGATGTCCATATCCAACAAGGACACCCTCATCAGCTTTAGGCGAAAAAGCATTTAACTTCGACTTACCATTATTATGGATATAACATGGTGAACCGAAAGCACGGAGATGAGCTAAGGAAGGCTTACGACCAAAATACACTTCGTAGGGAGTTTTCTGGAGTCTGTCGTTGATCCCGCTTCTATTCTGAGTATAGCAAGCCGTCACCAACGCTTCTCCCCAAAAACTCTGTCCTAAGCTGGATTCTGCCAGCATGGACCGGACCGCTTCTTTCAGCGTCCTGTTCCTACGTTCTGCCAGTCCATTCTGTTGCGGTTGCCTTGGTGCTGATCTTTCATGCTTAATGCCAGCTTCCGCGCAAAAATCCATCAGTAGACTGTTGCAGAATTCCGTCCTATTGTCTGACCGTATCCGCTTCACTGTAGCTTCTCTCTGTTTCTGTGCTTTGACAATCAAATCTGGAAGAATGACTTTCACTTCATCCTTGGATCTGAGAAGCTTTACCCATGTATAGCGCGAGTAGTCATCGACTACCACCAGCGAATAACGTCTTCCTCCAATGGTTTGAGGTGCTACTGGTCCAAAGAGGTCCATATGTAGCAACTCGAGTACCCGACTGGTACTGGGGCAGACTGGCGACTGGTTCTTGAAGGACTTCTTAGTTTGCTTGCCCTGCTGGCATGCTTTGCAAATCCCTTCCTTCTTGAATCCTCCCTTGGGAAGTCCTTCCACAAGATCATGCTTGGCTAGGTAGTTGATAGTTCTGAAATTCAGATGACTCAACCTTTTGTGCCACAGCCAGTTAGTTTCCATAGTACTGGTGGCCATGAAGCATGAATCTGTCTTCCCGCTTTGCCAGTCAACGGTATAAAGTCCTCCGTTCCGAATACCTCTCAGCTTGATCTCGCCAGTCTTCTCATCCTTGATCTGGCACTCTGATTTCCCAAAGTGAACTGTGTATCCACTATCGCACAGCTGACTGATACTTAGGAGGTTGTGCTTGAGAGAGGTGACAAGGGATACGTTAATGATTCTGACCTCGTCCTTCTCGATGCAGCCCTTGCTGATAACTCTGCCCTTGGAGTTATCACCAAAAATAACTGGAGGTCCTTTGACCTTAATGAGATCTGCAAACAGATCCTCTTCACCAGTCATGTGAGCTGAACACCCACTATCTAGGATCCACTCTCTCGACCTCTGAAGCTGTGTTGCATGATCCTGTACCTGCAAGAAAGAAATGGAATTCATTTAGGTCCCCGATCATCTGCGGGTCCTGCAGGGTTAGATCGCTGGATAATTCCTTTCGGAATCCAGACTTGAGTGATTTTTAGCTTGGTTTTATCCTTGCTGATATCATCAGCCGCCTTTCCCTTCCTTTTGAAATAATGCATGAGATTGGTTTGGGAAGGTGTGGCTGTGTGTGTATCTCCTTTGGAAGTACGCTTCCGCTGAGAGCTTCTGAAATGTTTTTCCGGTTGTGTGTGTTGCCTTCGTGGTCCCTGGAAGTGTGGACCACCATGGCTAGCCTTCACAGCCCTTTGAGAAAACTTGTGATTGGACTCAGGCCTCTGATAGGTATTCCTCCTATCAGGTATTTTCCTTCTCTCAGAGTTACTCTGAGATTTGGATCCCTTGTAAGTATGCTGGTGACTGGCATACTTATGAGGTTGTGCGTGGATTCTCTTGACAGCAGGTGTTGGCTGTCGGATTCCACTGGCAGCTGACGCTGACTTCATTGCCTTAGAATTATTTGGCTTAGTCCGCGTCTTAGGGTATGCTGGCGTCCTGTCAGCAGAGGATTTTGCCAGTTGAGGATTTTGTCGTGATGACTCACCTATGTATCTGGTCTTATTATTCCTGTGTTGATCAGCCATACGGGACTGACTGGTATTACCAGCTGGTGCTGATGCATTTACCAGTTTGCCCTTACCCTTTTTAGCTGTGAGTTCGGGTTGGTTTATGCTAAAATCTTTTTCAAATCCCAACCTGGATTTATCAGTAGGCTTTCTCCAATGGGATAGAGCCTTTTCCAAATCCTTGGAGCCTTTATTGAAATGATTTATTTTATTTTCTTGCTCCAGAACGATGTTATGAAAATTATCTCGCTCAGTTTTTGCAATTTGAAAGTTTTGAAGCAATTCAAAGTGAGTCTTTTTCAGAGTGGCTAGCTCTTCACCGATTGACCTCGATTTTTCAATCTCACTGGTCAAAATAGAAATTTGATTTTTCAGCGAGGTGTTTTCGCCAGCCAAGACATTCTTTATTTCATAAAATTTCAAAAATTCTTGTTGAAGAATGTCTATAGTGACAACCTCTGAGTCGGAGCAATGCGACTCAGCATCGTCTAGGATGCATGGAGACATGATGTGCAATGAGGGAACAGATTGTACCTGGTCGTCAGCAGCCAGTGCTTGTTCCTCCTCACTGTCAGCACATTCTTCATGTGCTTCCTCTCCGAAAGCTACCATCAGCGCCAGTAGCGCTTCCTCTTCTGACTCTTCATCTGACTCATACTCTCCGTCGTCATGGTCAGGAATATCAGGAACCTCTGTCCTGGTCAGCATCGCCTTGGCAACGGCCTTGGATGCACGCTCTTCAAAGAGCTTCTTCAGTCTTTCCCGCTCTTCTCTATCCACTTGTGGACACTCAAATTTGAGATGGTCAGGGGATTGGCACTGATAACATGCGCGGGGAGCTCTCTTGACGAATTTCCCATCAGATGAGCTGAGAGAAGCTCCCTGTTTCGCCTTGGCTTTCTCCAGAAGAACAGCCAATCTTTTCATTTGTTGCTCAAGATCTGCGATAGAGCTCTCGCTGCCTTTTGAGTTAGATCCCGACGGGCATGGGATCTCTTTCTACTGGTTGTGCTGCCCAGCAGGTCTGTCAGTATAAAAAGGCTTCTTGGGCTTGTACTTGAAATCCCTCTTGACGAAATAGGCTTCGTCATGTGTCTTGATGTTGGGAGATCCAACGGTCCGAATGGCTTCATTTTTGTTCACCATTTGGATATCCCACTCATGTGCTTGGAGCTGAGCAAATAGCTCCTTGGGAGTCATCTTGGATAGATCCTTCTCCTTAAGAGATGTGGTCTTCACAAACCAGTCCTCCTTGGGCATCTTTGACAGGATCTTTGCATTTAGCTCTGCATTCGAGTACTCCTTGTCCAAGGACTTCAGCTCGCTGACTATGGCATAGAATCTAGCCTCCATCTCCTTGATGGTTTCACCAGTCAGCATCTGGAATGACTCGTATTTGTCCACCGCAACTTGCAACTTGTTGCGCTTCATCTGATCTGTCTCCGTACAGAGACTATCAATGTAGTCCCAGACTGCCTTGGCGGTGTCGAACTGGAGGGCTTCCTCCATCAGCGGTTCTGGAAGAGATGATAAGATCATATCGAGAGCAACGGAATCCAGCTGATTCCGCCTCCTGTCTTCAGCGTTCCATTCTTCTGGGGGCTTTGGAATCTCAGCAGCTGGTTGATCTCCTAACTGGTGCCTCGTCTTTGTGATCTCGATCGGCCCTTTCTCCAGCACGTCTTTCATCTTCGGATGGACACTTTTCAGCTGGATGAACGACCTCTTTCGCCATATATCATGCTTCTCCGGATTGTAGTTCATCAGCTTCGGGACATTCATCTTGTGTACCTGAGCTAATCAACAGACAGAAAGAGTAGAGTGCAAGGAAACTTGGATCTCGGTCCTAAGCGACTCAGTGTACGACCAGTCTAGAAAGACCAACCTCGCTCTGATACCACTTGTTGGTCCCGGTTTTTCAGAGTTTAATACGATACGCAGCGGAAATAATATAAAGTTAATTGATTTCTTTGCACGCTACATACTTACAGCTGACGACTGGCACCTGGTCAGCTGGTGCTGGTTACTAAGTATGCAGCTGACAACTGGTCAGCTGGTGAATCTATACTTAGAATATTTTAGCCAAGTTTGTACAGTTATATCAGTTTCAGAACATACACCAGCACTTGAGTGCTGGGTTTTAAATCAGAATGTAATGCAGAAAACTGATAAATGACAAAAGGATTTATAGTGGTTCGATCAATCGATCTACGTCCACTCTCCAGTCGAAGCACAGGAAATTTCACTATGAGCAATCGGTTACAGGTTGCCTACGATCTATCTCTAGCTGGTGAATGCCTTGTCCACCAGTTCACTAGATCAACCGCTCCCGGTCCTGGTTTCCTCTTCAGCTCTCTTCTGCTGATGGAGTGCGAGCACGTCACTTCAACCTCCACAGCGATTTGGGTGTTTAGTTCTCCCAAGAACGTAACTCCTTTTGCGGCAAGGTTCGCCCGTAATAACTCAAGTGCTAGAATGCACAGGAGCTGCTGTGAACTTCCTCGAAGAGAAAGAACACCAAATGAGATCTCTAAACTTACAAGCGTAAAGCTTGAAGTCTCGTGTTTGAATAAATCAACACACGGAAAGCTTTTTGAAAAGCCTCGAAATAACTTGCAGTAATTTTGGTGGTTGAGCAGAGATATCTGAGTATTCAATGTGTCAACCGAACAAGCGAGAGATCCGGAGCTTTGAATGTTGGTAGTTGCGATGTATTTATAGCCGCAGGAACCGATTCAAACTTTCTAGCCATTTGGACGCATCCGGAAAGGTGTCAGACCTCGGATGTCCTTCTGACGACGGCAGGTATGCTTTTCCGGAGAAAGGCTATACCTAAGACCGCTTTATCTGACACAGATCTCTTTGTGTCAGAACGACTCTCTCTGTCAGTCCGAGGAATAAGACTGGCGTCTTGTGACTGATAGACTTTAAGTTATCCTTCCTTAAAGTCATCCTTTGTCAGTCGATTCCTCAGAGAATCTTCTTCTTGTCTCTACGGCACTGGGAGAGAGAATCTGGAATTCTGCTGGTAACATCTGACTGGTAGATCATACTAGTGATCTTGTGCTGGCAGTCTCTGCTGGTGACTTGCCCTGGCATCATCAAAGTCTACCAAATCTCTAGATGTTAACTCTTCTCGGAATCTCCCATGACTGGTGAAATCACCGCTGGTGAATAGTGTAAGTAGGAACACGTATTCTCCTGGTAAGGTTTGTCAGCCGCCTGCTGATGAAACCCTTCCCAACTGGTGAACAGTAGCCAGTCATAAGCACTTCTCACCGCCTGCTGATGAACAGTAGCCAGTGGTAAGCTCTTCTCATGCTGGTGAACAGTGTCAGCATGAGTCTTGATCAGTCGCCTGCTGGTGAAAACCTTTCCCAACTGGTGAACAGTAGCCAGTGGTAAGCTCTTCTCATGCTGGTGAACAGTGTCAGCATGAGTCTTGATCGGCTGCGACTTACAACTCAAAAGACCAAAACAGGACTTTACATTTGAGACTAGAGCTATGTAGAGACAACTGACGCTGGTAGGACTTAGGATTTGATCCACCAAAACTATAATCTAAACAATTAAGCTACTGGGGGAGGAAACCTTAGACAGATTTCCCAACATAAACACATAGGCATGCTTTTAAAATATTAAATAATAAAAGTAGTAAAACATACTTTTCTATTATCTACAACATGCGTATTGTACAATTAATAAATCACACATCTTACAACAACAATTAAAACAAACAAAAAAAGTCCTCGTGGCCCCAAAAACCAAAACCTATTCTATTACAACAAATTTTTCTGGGCCTCCGTTGAACTTGGAAATTTGAAACAGGCTGAAACAATAGCAATCGGGCTTCCAATTAGGGTTTCATGTCAAACAACAGCAAACCCCAATTTTTCAGGACTACGGGCCGACTTTGGGCCATCAGGCCCGAGCTTCAACCCGGGCAACCAAAACATAGGGTTTGAGCAAACCCTAACCGACACCATAGCAAGTAGCCACCGCCTGCGGCTGCACTACCACCGCCCGCACTCTGCCCCATCCATTGCCCACGTTGCCTATCACCGTTGCAGCAGTCGTCGCTGGCGAAAGAGCAAAGTAGCGAGAGAAGTAGCCACAACCACATCATTACCACACACGACCTACGCGCGGCTCGCTGCCCTACCATGTCCTTGCGGCTATCACCACTGATCATGGCTCGATTGCCGCCGGTAGACCAATGAGCATTGAAGCCCCATCTTCCTTCTACCATCAGAATCCATCACCATTGGTTGATTTGGCCGAGATTTGCCGGAATCAATGTGTGAAGGTGGTGTGTTCAAACTACTTCACGAATTTCCCTTGTGACAGGGGAACTTTGCGCCGCCTCCACCACTCCTTTATTTGATGACAATCCCGACCACCCCCATGAACATGACCGTCCAAGATAGGGCTTTGAGACCTGGTGGTCACCGCCGGCAATGATGCCATCACAGATCATCGAGAACTGTGCGAATATAATTTATTTGGGCGCGGCACCCCCGCCATCCCGACTTCAAGCCCCAACCACCAGTTGCCGTTGTCAGCCCTTCATTTGGGCGCGATTGAGCTGCGAAGAGCCCCTTCTCACTGCTGCCCTGCGCTGCGATCTTTGTAATCTATTTCTTCGTTTTTTGTGTTCTTCATCCCATAAAAATTACTGATTTGAAAAATACAATAAAAATAGATCCAGTCGATTACAATTGAGTTTTCTATCAATCTAATCACAGACTTTCTCATGATTTTACAATATAATTTAATCCAAACACGGATAAACCACGACAGATTAAATTAATGGATGGCCACGAGGAACACAAAAATCAAAAACAAAAAACCAACCAAAGAAATGAATAAAATTCATACATGCATATATCGGAATATTGTCTATCCAATAGAACCATGAAATAGAAACCAATGCTCTAATACCAATTGAAGAGATTTCGTTATCGTGAATTGAATCACTTAATTTATATAAGTCCGGACCGTTCATGGATATTGTAAACAATTACCAATCAATGATAAACACTATCATACTCCTATGAATTTAATGCTATGGTTTATAGAAATACCTTTTTATTGCATATATGAGTTTTCCTTCGTGTTGAATCCAAATATAATTCCACCACACGTATCTATTAAATCTGCGGACTGAGAAATTAATATTTTGCAATATTAATACAAGATTTAATTGAAGAATAGAATAGAAAAGAAGAATTTGATGTTCTCCAGCTTTAAGCCTTCAGATCTGTATCCTTTTGCATTAAATCTTGCTACTGTTGAGGATTCCACAAGATTGTGTTGCATGAGGCAGAGCCGAATTTCTTCCCCCCACTACAGGTTGGCGCTGCCCTCTCTCTTTCTCCTCTCTAGGGTTTCAATTGTTGTGACTTGTGAAATCTGAGGAGAGAATGAGCTATTTATAGTACTAGGGTTTAACCTTAATGAGCTCCTCTTTAGCAATTATATTTGGCCACACCTAGAATCTAATGCAAATAATAAAGTGGGCCTTTGAATTAATTAATTCTTATGTCCACAATCCAGGGTACAATTAATTAATTAATATTAATTATTTTTAACCACAAAATTAATACTGACCTACCCCTTTATTACCACGTTATGAGAACGGGTTGCATTAACTTGATAAATCTCGATATTTAAGGTTACTGGACATTCATTAATTAATTGGAGCTTCTGACACGTTACACACAATTAATTAATTTCTTATATTCCTGAGCAATACTACTCAAACATTATCACCCGTGCTTGAACTTAACCAACCTACAGGACTTTAGCACGATGAACCTTATTAAGCTCACCAGGGAATGACCCTTCATATTACTCGGATATTGTAACCTAACTCCAGTTGTCAGGACATTCTACACAAACTGCTGTCACCCAAGATGCGGGTATACGAGCATGTTACTCAGGCTCTCCACCATGGCAAGTCAAAGCAATAGTAAACTTGTGCATACTCCTGAACCTTTGTTAGGGTTTAGACTTAATCAAGACACGAGATCTTGTATTCTTGGAAGTCAGATTGACGAAAACATCTCACTGTGGTCCAATCAATACCCAATCACACGTACAAGCATATCAAGTGATCAAGACAAATTACTTCTATATGACTATGCTGCAACCTACACCGACAGACTTATCCTCAACGATATCTCGGTTGTGATGACTATATTTATATCTCGCTAGGTCAAGCGATGTATACGATCCTCTAGGTACTACAACATGCTGTATGATCTCCCAATTGACGTGACAAGAGGATACCATTGTTCGCGCATGTAAGTTTGTTAATAGATAGGAAATAAAGTTAAATGTATGCACACTGTAATAAATGCTTTTAGTATACAAAACCCAACAGGTACGACATGTCATATGGCTTCGGATAGGAGTGCTTTTGTCTCATACAAAACTGTTGAAGGAAGAAAGCTCAACATGGGCAATCAAACTTCAACAGATGTGGTTAATGTGGGCAATATTATTCAAAAGTTCAAAAGTGGCAAGGATTTTACCTTGAAGGATGTGCTTGATGTCCTTGACATCCGAAAGACCTCGTGTCGGGCTCTACACTTGTTAATCATGGTTTTAAACTTGAATTTGAGTCTGAAAAGTTTATCTTGTCAAAGTTCAGAAAATTCCTAGGTTGAGGTTATTTCGCTAATGGTCTTTTCAAGTTGAATGTAATGGCACGACACCAAGCCGAGAAAGTTATGAATAAAATTGAAACTCCTTCCCCTTATATTGAGTGCTCCAATTTGTGACATATAAGATTAGGACATGTGAACTTGAATACAATAAATAGATTAGTAAATTTAAATTTACTAAAAGTGATTGAATTTAAACAAACAAAATGTGAAGTTTGTGCTAAGGTAAAATTGACAAGAATGTCGTTTAATTCAGTCGAGAGGAGCACTGAACCTCTAGAGTTAATACACACAAATTTGTGTGATTTTAAAATGGTGCAAACTAGAGGTGACAAAAAGTGTTTTATTACTTTTATTCATGATTGCACTAGATATTCTTATCTTTATTTATTAAAAAGTAAAGATGAAGAAATTGAAACTATTAAAAATTACAAAGAAGAGGCTGAAAATCAACTGAGCAGTCGAATCAAAATGATTCGAAGTGACCGAGGTGGAGAATATGTTGCACTGTTTGAAGAATTTTGCGTTGCAGCATGCATCATTCATCAAACAATGACACCTTATTCACCTCAACCAATGAATCTGCCGAAATAAAATATCAAACACTATAGGATATGATGAATGCTCTGTTGATCGATTCAGGGCTACCCCAAAACATGTGGGGAGAAGCTGTTTTGACAGCTAGTTATATCTTGAACAAGATACCTCTTAAAGGGAAAGAGATAACCCCTTATGAGTTGTGGAAAAGATGAAAAACCATCCTACGAGTACGTTAAGGTGTGGGGTAGTTTAGCAAAGGTTTCAAGTTGCAATTTGACCCAAAACAGTGGATTGCATCTTTATAGGGTACGCCTTGAATAGTGCAAACTATTGATTCCTAGTGCACAAATCAGATAATCCGAATGTAACCAAAGGCACCACTATAAAGTCAAGGAATACCACATTCTTTGAGCAAATATATCCTTGCAAGAGTAAGGAAAATGTATCGACAGTGTCTCGAAAGAGGACACATGAGGAGGCTACTAGTTTTAATCCTTTAGAGGAAGAACTGAGACGTAGTCAAAGGGCAAGAGTGGCTAAACGTTTTGGTCCTCATTCAACACCTATATGTTAGATGATGAACCAAGAACCATAAAAGATGCCTTAGCTAGACCTGATGCCTGACTGTGGCAAGAAGTCATTAATAGTGGGATTGAATCCATCTTGCAAAATCACACATGGATTTTGACCAATCTCCTAAAAGGTTGCAAAGTGGATCCTTAAAAGGAAGTACAGAGCCAATGATATAATTGATAAATATAAAGCTCAAGAAGAATATGAAAGGGTCACTGGTAGTCTAATGTATTTGACTAATTGTACTAGACCGGATCATGCATATGCAGTAAACAAGTTGAGCAGATACACAAGCAATCCCAGTAAATAACACTGGAAGGCACTTTTGAGAGTTTTGAGATACTTAAAGTATTCTCCGAAGTTGGTGCTATACTATACAAGGTTTTCACCTGTACTTGAAGGATACAGTGATGCCAATTGGATCTCTGATTCAAGTGATTCACACATCAAAAGTGTTATGTATTTACAATCGGTGAGGGCAGTGACATGGAAATCTATGAAACAAACTTGTATAACTCGCTCTACAATAAAATTCAAGTTTATTGCTTTAAATAAAGTAGGTGAAGAAGTAGAATGACTTCGACATTTCTTAGAGGATGTTCCATGTTGGAGTAAAACTTTGCCATCAGTGATGATTCATTATGATAGCAAAACTGCAATTGGCCGAGCACAAATAATATGTACAACGGGAAGTTGAGACATATACGTAGTCGACGTAACACTGTTAGACAATTGATCGAGAATGGAGTAATATCAATTGATTATGTAAAATCAATCGATAACCTTGCAATTCCGCTAATAAAAGGGTAAAGCTGAGATCAAATGAACAAGTTGCTAAAGGGAATGAGATTGAAATCCACAATATGAATGTGTATAGTGGATACCCAACCTAGAAGATTGGAGATCCCAAAAACTAGGTTTAATGGGACAACCAAAATATATAAGTTCAAGTAATAACACCTACAAGCTAATGTTTTATTTAGTGGCGATGCCATGGAGATGAAATCACCTACCTTCCCTAAGTTAGCAAGCAAGGTGTTATGGACCTGCATGTGGTATAGGTTAAGTCTTTAGTGACTTTTAATGACTCCAGAAAACCTCATAATGGTTGAGTTTGACAAGATGCTCAGAATGAGAGATCACCTATATAAGTGGAAGTGAGGGCCGCTTCAAATGAACACTTATGAAACAAAAGGGGGTGTCTATGGCCCAAAATAGAACTAAACGTGAGAACGAATGGAGTTGAAATAATGTTTCAATGTCGTTGTCTCGGTGCACAAGATATGGGAGTAGTTCGAGGTATACTCACCACTGAGCCGCTAGTGTACCCGATGACATTGAAGATGAAAGGTTCAAAGTCACAAGCTACCTCTTCAGGTGCATTAGCGTTTCTAAAAAATTGAGTTGGCTATGCATTCATGCATTTAGGCATTTCCACTCATGGGGGGATTGTTGGACATTCAGGGACTTTATTGTAAATTCCTTGGGTATTTAATTTTATCAAAATTAAATATTACCAAATTAATTTGTGCGACTTGTAGATGATCGTGGTATATTTATTTCTCAAATCTGAATTTTGGTGAGTGAGAAATGTGTCCACGAAGTGATACGGTTGGTGAGATTATTACTTAAAGTGATTATGTAATAAATAATGTCCCACGTGGGTTAACTACACTAGTTATGAAGTGTTTATAAACCATAATTTTAGTGGTGTGTAATAATAAGGTGTGTTATGTAGGTGGCACACGGTGGTGTCCTCGTGTGCCGCCCCTCGCCTCACCCTGCCCCGCCTCAAACTTCGGCCTTAGCGAGGCCGCTGGCCGAGCGCCGTGCACATGTCTCGTGTCCCAATCCTGGTGCGGTTTCGGTTCTTAGTTCTCAGCAATTGGTCTTTGGGCCCTTTGGCCTTGGGCTTGGTTGGCCCGCTAGTGCCTTATCTTTTTGGCCTAACGAAATGAGCTTGCGAGCTTGACAAGTGGGCACATTCAAACACACTATGCGCGCCCGGGTCTTCCGCACTCATTACCGCTGTGTCTCCTGCCCGTAACGGTTCGAGTCAATGTTGTCAATAATGCTGCGACCGTAACCGACATGCTCCCCCCTTCTGTAATATGCCTATAAATAGGCGGCATACATAGGTGCATGTCTCCGGTTTCCACACATAGCCAGATTACTGCATCTTTTTCGTGAAAAACCTGCATCTTTTCATAATTTTCCCAGCTAACTTAGTTACCACTTCCGTTCAATTCGTCGGAGCTTTTACAACTGCGAGCTGCCTCTTAGAAGACGAAACCGTTTTACCTTTGGGCACGATCGCCAGACAACAAACATTATATTGGCGAATTCGTCTTGTGAGAAGAAGGATTCTTCGACTCGGCTCATTTTATTATTTTATTTATTCTCGCATCTCTGAGTACTTGTAGTTTTACTTATAAAAATTTGCATCACTTGATATATTTTGTTCTATTATACTCAGACTTGTACCACATCTCCAACATTATTTTATTTAAAAATATCATTTTAATCATAATAATCGTAAAGAAGAATAGAAGCGAAGGGAGAATACGTAAACTAACTAAAGAAAATAAAAATGTGCTCCACTAAAGAGGATGTGCGCCATCCATCAATCATCAACTCTAAAATTTCATGATTGCTATTGAATATGACATTAATCACGAGGTTGACTCCTTTCTCCACTAAAACAAGTAAAGGTTTAACTTTAAAAAAAATTTACAATTTTCATTCAATTTACAAGCACAATACTGTTAAATGTGTTTTGAGTTAAAAAAAAAATGAATTGTTTCAATCAAAGAATCTTTTTTTTTTCTTTTTTTTTTCTCAAACTCTATTCGTCATTGGTAATTATGGATTATTTTCTTGTTTATCATACTTTTGAATTTCATAATGCTTAACAATAATAAAAGCTAGTCGAGAGTATGATACACGTGGAAAATAAACTTGATTTATTTATAGTTGGTTTGAAATATGTATGTGCCATTTATAATTGAAAAGAAAAATAAAAATAGAACTTAGATCGACTCTTATCTATAATTAAAAACGTCACGCTACAAGATAATATTAATAAAATGATATAGAAATTAGGTAGTTTACGGCAATTATGAACTTATGGCTGCTACTTGTAAGTAAGTAAATAAATTAGAGTGCGACGTTACATTAAATATTAATTAATCATGACTGCTTGGTAAATGAATCAAAATATTGAAAGTATATGGGTCGGTTGAGATTGGTATAAATCTTATCTAACAAAAATGAGATCCCACTTTTTTCACGAGCTTAATTTAGAGCCAGAATTTTGCATCTATTTCTTATGGTGCCTATTTAATAGCAACATATATTATTGCCCACTTACTGAATGATAGTTTAGATTATCCGGTAGTGCTATTTTCCGAATGAAAGCATTTCACTTGAGATCCAAGTATATTTATTTAGTTGATATCTTTGAGGTTAAATTCAATTTGATCTATAATACTTCAAGTTCATAGCTCAATTGTGGCTCAAAATTGACGGTACTAGATGCTGAGGCATATTGAGCCCATCCTTGTCAACTAAAATTACAACTTCGGAATAAGGAAATATTGGATTCAAGGAAAAGAGGAGCAACGATTCTCCCAAATGCACAACTAACCCCGAGAGATAATGCGTATGGACTATAGATGGTGGGTTCAACTCCGACAAAGACCCCAGGTCTGTTATGGTCATCCGACAATCTCTTTGCAACTCGTTGCCTGCCCCGACGATAGAACCTGATAGATATGGGGTAACGCACCGGTTCCGCTCAGGCCAGTAAGCATAGGCAAGGTTGTCACTAACATCACAAGCATGGTGTTGTAGGGATTTATCATGAATTGAATCACTAAATCCATCTATCTTGTAATCTCTATGGATGTCTAGTAATTGCTAAAGATCAGTTATTTTCGTAATGCTACTATTAAATTGCCATGCAGAGGTTATAGGAATACATAAGGAATATGAAACCTCTGTTTTTTTTGCGTTTTAGGGTTTAAGATCTGAATCCTCCAATCCTTAGCACCCGTTTTTAATCTCATAAGATGAAGAATTAAAAACCTCAATATTTTAATCAGTTAAAATCGATAGCAAGGGTTCCGAAAAAGAATCCTCCAGATCCGATTTTCTTATCTATATCCTTTGCTCAAATTTTAATATCTGGTGAGGAATTGCTACAGAATTACACGAAAACCAAGAGAAAGTCTACCTTCTTTCTCGCATTTGTGTTGTGCAACTTATGATATCACATAAGAAGAGGGGTATATATATGTGGTATTAAATGCCAATGGACTCTCACTAGTTTGTGGCCAGATCAAAGACCACGTGCAAATAATAAAATGAGTCTTTAAGTTAATTTATTCTCATGTTCAACCCATAATATAATTAATTAAATAATATTCATTCATGCCACTAGAGAATTAATATTGACCTAACTCTTTATTATCTCTTTACGAGGATGGGCTAGCAAATTATACTATGAACCAAAGTTCGCATAATTCAAAATAAACTCAAATATCTCTGTGGATGTCCAATAATTGTCATACACCAATTATTCATCAATGCTCATATCAAATAATTAAATTTTCATGCACAGGTTCTTAGAATTACCTTTCCTCCATAGAGTCTGCATACGTGCGGGTTGGTATTAAAGCCTTTGAATCCTCTCACTCCAGAATTAATCATATGGAGTAAATATTAAATATTTTCTATTTAAAATGAATTGAAATAAAAATTAATTAAGAAGCGAGAAAGAGAAATCTTCCTAATCTGATTTCTATCCCTACTCCATCCGGATATTTAATGAGGACTGCTACCAGATTTCACAGAAGTCAAAGATCAATCTCCTCTGTTTTCTCTTCAAGGGTCGCCCCTCTCCATTCCTACAGAACTTAAGTTCTTGAATTATAACTTATGATTCTATTGTGATAAGAGAAAATGTATTTGTAATAGGATCAAATCCTAGTGTGTTCAGAGCATTATATTAGTTAAACCAGAGACCAGATGCAAATAATAAACATGGCTTCTAAATTAATTAATTTTTATGTACAACCCATAACATAATTAATTAATCAATATTGATTTATGCTACTAAATAATCAATATTGACCTACCTCTTTATAACACGTTATGAGGAACGAGTTACATAGACTCGATATATCCCTAAAGTTAAGGCTAAATATATTTGTTAATTAATGTGAGCTTCTGATTAACTCCAACATTAATTAAAATCTTTTATTTCTAAGTAGTACCACTCAACCTTTCATTTATGCTTGAGTTTGATCAACCTGCAAGACATTAGCATAATGAACCTTTTGAGATTTTTTAGGAATGTCACCATCCTATACTGATATGGTTACCTAATTCCAGTCCTAGACAGTCATAAACAATTTCCTATCACCCAAGATGTAGATATACGAGTACATATAAAACTCTCTATCATATAAAATCAATCTGAAACACAAATCTGTATATACTTCTGGACCTTCATTAAGCTTAAAATTCCATCAAGCCACGAGATCAAGGTTATTCTAAAATTAGAGGAAGAATCGATCTTACTTTAGCCCTATCAATACGTACCAAACATACCGACATATCTAGTAGCAAAAATAAGCCACTAATTACTGACTACATTGCAACTTATACCAACAGTGTATCCTAGAACTATCTCAGTTGTGATAACTATTACTATCTCACTAGGTTAAACAAGTTATACGATATTCTATGATCTACTACACATGGTATGATCTCCCTATAAATGATATAAGATGATATTGTTATTTGTGTTATATGTTTATTAATTAGATAAGAGAATCATAACATTATATATAAGACATTAATGACACCCAACATATCAAACGAAATTGTTTACTAATGTACCAATCATAATGTTTTATAGTATACAAGATCAAATATTATTAACCCTTGTATTTATGGTTACATACACTCATTAATTAATTTAAATTTCTAACAAACTCTAATTAATTAATATCTTATATTCTTGAGCAATACTTCTCAAACCTTATTATTATGTTTGAACTTGATCAACACATATAACTTTAGCATAATAAACCTTGTTGAACTCCTCGGGTAATTTCACCATCCTATACTGGTATGGTTACCTAATGTCAGTCCCAAATAATCATACACAAATCGTAGTCACTCAAGATGTAGAGATACGAGTACATGTAAGACTCTCGTCCACATAAAGTAAAAGTGACATTGAAATAAGCATATATAGACTAACTTTATTAGGCATTATATTTCTTAAGTCACGAGACCTTTGGTTCTTCTCATGTCAGGTAGAAGAACCCATGTTACTATGGTCCAATCAATAGGCAACGATGTACTGACATATCCAGTAGTAAAGATGAAATACTTATTACTAACTATACCACAACTTATACTCAACTTTTCCTAGAGCATATCTTAGCTGTGGTTATAGATTTTGTCTCGCTAGGTTAAATGATCATATAATTTTTTGTGATATTTTACACATCATATGATCTACCTAGCAACGAGATAAGAGGAAATCGTTGTATGTTTGTTTTGCTCCATGATCAGAGTTATGATATATGCAGAGAAAGTATTTAATTTATCTTGCACGTATCTTGTTAAGGTCACAACTTAGCAAGCGTTTATCTAAACATTTTAGCTCGAGTATTCGTTAGTTTGATTAAAGTTTATACTACAACACTTGGTGTGTTGAGTTTCAAATGATCTAATGATAAACAGATAGAGTACAAAAATAGTAAACGACACAAGGGTTTTTATTGTGGTTCGAAAAAATATTCTACATCCACTCTCCAGTCCTTTGACTGAAAATTTCATTAGAAGAATGAGTACGAGGTCAGGCCTGACCTCTAACGTTGAGCAACTCCTCCGTCTGGTCAGCGTACACCTTCAAGCACCTCGATCTCCAATCTTTGACCATTGTTGCTCCTTAGAGTGAGGACAAACCTCCCTTCTCCTCGGACGTCGACTGTTGGGAGTTTTATAGTTCTTCCCAGAACCTATCCTTGTGTTGGCGTTGCCCGTACGAATCACTCTTGCTCTGCAATAGTGACTGCTAGATTCTTTCTGGAGTAGAAGGAATCCCAATATACCTTTAAGAAGATAAACTTCTTAGGTCTTCAAGATTCTATTATGAAAGCTTGCAAGAAGCTTCAATTAAGAACTTGGCTCGGTTGTGTTCGCGTGTTAGAGAGACTTTGTTTTATCTCTTTTGTTATCTCTTGTATTGACGAAGTCGTGAACCTTTGATTCAATTAAGGATGACACCTATATATAGGTAAATATTTAAACGGTCGATTGAATCTTATCCGTTAGACTCAAATGGAATGCTCGCCTATCTGCATGCTTCTTTTTTCTGCGTCGGACAAAGACTCTTCAAGTCTTCTTATCTCTGATTGGCGTAACATCTATCTTTAGTCGTCTCTTTTCAGAACGGATCTTTTGTAGGTGTGAACCCCTTTTTCTTCATGATGATTATTCCATCCTCTTGGTTGGTTGGTTCTTCTCGTAACTTGTAATCCGTCTGATATTTGGCTTGTAATCTTTTTCTTGATTGCTGATTGTCGTCTGCTTGCTACTGATGTGCGTCGGATGTCTCCGTAGTTTGCTGGAGTTCCTTCTTCAGCATTATTGTCGCTTCCTTTGCATCTCTGGCCTTTCTGATCTTCAGCAATTAAGTAAGTTTTCTGACTCTTTCGGCAAACCCGAATCTTTCTATTTCTTAATCTATCAGAACTCGAGTATGAATTCCTATACAGGACTTTTTACAATTGACTCGATACTGAGTTGCTATAGCTTTGATCCACCAAAACATATCAAATTATGATTATGAATTGGTTTACAATGGAGAGGTCTAACAATATTCCTAACAATTTCCCCCTTTTGGGTGGGATCAAAGCCACTATCGTAAGCTTTAATTCTTAACTGATCATGGGAAAGCTGATTACTGAGATTACATAAAAGTTTCCTATCAGTTCTATTCTCAGTGTCTCAACTCCCGCAGACTCAGTATTGTTCCTAAACATTCCCCCTTAACATATCAAGGGTATTGCTCGATAAACAGGTCAATCAGTTAAATAGCTTCAAGGTCATATTACTATGTAAGTACAAAGCATATTTACGCATAACATCATCAAGCAATCACAGGAACATTTCACACACATCACATTCCACACAGTTTGCTGATTACACCAAGTGTGTAATTCCAGCTTATTCATTTAGATCAACGTTGGACAATGAGATGTTGTCCTCAACCTGGGTTAGTTTTTATTGATAATCATATATTCTTTCAAACAGTCACATAACCCAAATTGAAATCGAAAATTGTTCAAACAAACAGCTAGGAGGTGAAAAAATAATAGCATAAATGTAAACCGAGTATAGGCCGCAACCTTACAGCAGCACAGGGGCATACCCCAGGGATAAAAACAGACACCCGAGGTTCACAAACAGTGTGACCATCGGGACAAGCAATCTAACCCTGCAAATACAAGTACACGGGGCATACCCCGGTAGAAAGATGACATCTAAGCACACTATAAGGTGACCAGCCCAACAATGGCCCAAATCTCACACCTACCGAGATAACCCAACAGAAATCAACCACCCAAAACGATCATACCGATAGTAGTCCTGGGTCCGAAAGAGAAATGCCATCCTAACTAGGTCAGCACGACATCCCCCTTCATCATACTCAAAACCAAGCGATGTAGGCACACTAACTAGGTCAGCCCACCCACATCACACTATCGATATGATCACAAACCAACAGAAAACACAGAAGAGACCACTAATGGGTATTCCAGTCAAGATGAGCAACAACCTCATCAATCGGGAACACCGAGTAAAGAATATGAAAAACGTCCTCCTTAATGCCCTTCACAACTGCAGCGGCATCAAAGGGAGCACCATTAAAGACTTTCTTGTTCCTTGCATGCCAGATATGGTTCGCCGTGGCGGCCAGAGCAAGATAACGGGCTTTCTTCAAGACTTTGGACCAGCTCCTCTCCCGCAGGCACCACTTCAGCGCAGCATCCACGGTCGATGTCCTATGCTTCAGTCCAAGCCACTCCCGCACAACCCTCCAAACCCGTGAGGTTTCCCTACATTCAAAAAAGAGATGCTTAGCGGTTTCATTAACAGAGTCACAAAGCTGACAGACCAAGGGCACATCATCACTTAAAAAGCACATGCGGTCCCTAGTCTTAAGCCTGCCATGTAAAATAAACCAAAGGGTAATAGAAAAATGAGGAGGGATAGGAGACTTCCATATGGTCTTGTGCCAAAAGCGCCGAGTCCCCTTAATCCTCCAAAACTCGTAAGCCCCAGTCACCCCTTTCTGAGCGAACATCCTATCAAGTAGTCTGCCCGCACTCTCCGCATCCCCTGAAGCAGCCTGCAAAAGAGAATCACGAAGAGTAAAGATCCTCTTCAAAAACACAGAGTCTCGAAAGTTAATATTAAAAGTCCATAGATCATCTCCCCTCAAGTACTCCGTGTGGACCCAGCGAATCCACAATGAATCCGTCTTCTTATGTATATTCCAGAGCACCTTCGTGAAAAGGGCATCATTCCATTTCTTCACATCATGAATACCCAGACCCCCCTCCTCCTTTGGGGTGCAGACCGTCTTCCAGGCGACAGGCGAAGACTTAGTTCCCCAAAGGAAGGTCCTCACCAGCCTGTTAATCCGATCAATCACACCCTCCGGAATCGGAAGGACCTGAAACCAATAGTTCTCCAGGGTTTAGAGAGATATTACTTCTTTGTGGTTGAGGAGTCTGAATCAGCAGCATTCTTGGCACTTGAGGAACCGACAGTGGGCTTCTTCATCTTGCTGAGATTCTCTGTTGTCTTTTTCATGAAGTTGTCCACAAGAGCTTGTTGTTCTTGTCTTCTGATTCTTTCCTTTTCTTCAATTCTTCTCTGTTCTTCTATCTCTCTCTCTTTCTCTTCACGTTGTCTCCTTAGCTCTTCTTCTTGTAGTCTTCTCACTTCCAGTCGACGAATCATTTCTTCTTGCTCCATTTTTCTTTCTGCTTCTTCAACTAACCTCTTCTCTTCCCCCTCTTTGATCGCAACAAAAATTCCAGTGGAGAAGGTCTCAGACTTGTCAAGTTGGATGACAAGAATCTCATCTTTGGCTTTAGACACTTTGGTAGAGATTTCCTTATGCATGATTGGTATCATTTGCTCTCCGACACTCCGTTCCACCATGGTATGAATATAGTGCTGGAGATCTCTCTGATAGGTGCTGGTATTCAGAGGCTCAGTTGCCATGAATGGAGATTCCTCAACAGGTACAATTTCATTGTCACTGGTAGACATGAGAGCTGTGGTTGCCAATCTTGCAATTGATGTGGATGGTTGGTCAGCTGGAGCCATTACAAAGTGTGCGGTTTCCCTACCTTCTTCTTCTTCTTCTTCAACAGGATTCAGTTTGGATGACCTTAAGTTCTGTACTCTGAAAGGCTTGCTGGCGAGTTGGTTTAGAATTTTCTCCTTGAATTCCAACAACTTCATCCTATTTTCCTCTTTCTTTCGTGCAGCTTGTTTCTCTGCTAACTTCTTCTTTAGTTCTTCAGCAGCGACCATTTGATGTCTGGTGGCAGGAGATTTGAAATTCTGAGTGAATGGTGGAGAGTCTTCTATGGCGTTTTCTGATGGTGGTAGAGATCGATCACCAGTGGCTGCTCTGTGAGCCTTGATCTTCTGTAACCTCGCAGCAACTTGCTTCTCCATATACTATCTCTTGGATGTCCGATCCATCCAATCATCAGCCCATTCTTCTTCACTCCTCCAATAGTTAAGACTCATCCTTGCCATCATGATTGAGCGGTCCTCATAATGTAACTCGTGAGTGGCATAATCAAAGAATCGCCATCTCTTGAACTCTGTTCTCAACCATTCTTGATCGGACGACTCTCATTGGATTTCAGTAGGATATGAGTCATTGACTTCGACAGCAGCTTGAGTTTCTATGAACATACTTATTTCTCGTGCCCAGGAGATGAGATCCTCGTTCTCCTCATCTCTTATTGTGACGGAGGGACACCACTTCGCAATCCGTTGTGCTTTGAAGTTCTTGTCAGGTGGTCCTTCCATGGGCATTCTGAGAGTTTCTAATATAAATATAGATTCTCCATTAGTGACAATCCCTGCATCTTCTTCATCATCAGAGCTGGGAAGATCACTGAATGATATACCTAAAACTTTTGGAGAGCTGGGAACCGGAATGCGTCATTGCCAGATGGATTTTATGGTTCTTTCGAGCACACTTGTACCTATGTATTCCATCCTGGAATGGTAGAAGGTTCAATACCCAGTCGTTGTAGATATTGCTCATTTCGAGCTCGCACACTTTTTGTGAGCTCTGCTTGTAGTTGTGCTCTTGACTCATCATTGAGTGAGGTATTTGCTTCAGCAGTAGGTTCGTCAGCATTTGCTTCATCATTGACTGTGGTGATCTGCTGGGCGTTCTCTGGCATGACTGTCTCTGAATCTGCATTCCTCTTCTCTGCTTCCTAATTTCCTAAATCAATGGCTGGGATCTGGTCTAACGCTGTTTCCAAATTGGCTTCTGCTATGATTGTCACAATTTGGCTTCCTCCTTGCGTAGCCAATTATTCTTGTTCACTTTCCTTTTCAACAACAGGACTGCTACCTTCTTCCTCAGTAGCCTGCAACAAATTATGTTCAGTAATCTCTTCAGCACTTACGCTTCCCCCTAGATCGGTGGCGGGCTGAAATTGTGTTTCGTCATAACTCCTTTCTCCTTGTCCTGGAGTTGGCAATCTCCTTGATTCATTTAGGGCTTGTTTCAGTTGTCTTCGCTCAAGATTGGCAATCTTTTCCAGATCTTCATCAAATGTGACCTTACTTTTCCCTTTCTCAGCTTGAATTTTCTCAACATATTTTTGAGTGATGCGACCTATTGGTTCTCCAGCTTGAATCCTGGCATTGCGCTCTTCTTAACTTGCCATGACTTCTGCGTATCTTGAAGCCCTTTCTTCAAGTGTCATCTCGAGTCAAAACTTGGCGTAGTCTCTTTGTTCTTGTGCCCTCTGGAGCGCTTTCCTTTGTCGCCTTGTCTTCCGAGATTCGTCCTCATCGGAAAATTCATTCCTTCGCTTTGCAGTGGCATCTGTGGATTCTGACGCCGTGTCCTTGACTACATCTGAAAATGGTAGAGAAGTATCTACCTCAGGTACATTGATTTGAAGAATGTTACCTGAAGATCTTCTTTGCTTGCTCCTTCTCTTGACTTTCTCATAATCACTTGCTGGTTTCCTTGTCTTTTGTTGAGGGCTCCTCTGCGTTTGCCTTCTCTTCAATTTGGTTTGTTCTGAGTGTTGACCAGTTTCTTGTGATGGAGTGTCGACCAAATTCTCAAGTTCAGTAAACAGAACATCATGTTCTGCTTTGTGTTGATCTTCTTCAAGTTCCTCGGCAATAAGTTGAGCAGCAGTGGACATAACCATATGCCCTTGGTATGGTTCCTCTTCATCAGAGCATGCCTCTTTAGAGATGATGTTGCTCTTTCCCTTCGGTATCAATGGTTCCCTGAAATTCTTCGGTGGTTGTTGCTTTTTGGTTGGTGGTATGTAGTCGGAGTAGATCAAGTCCTCACCGCGGCAGCATTTTCCTTCTAGTACGGTCCCTTCCAGAAAGTGGCTTATCTTCAATCTAAATCTTACATCTTGAGTGAACGTGTGATCCTTCTTCGCACTCTTGTTCTTGTAGACATGCGCTAGCCATTTGGTGTAGATGAACTTTGCCCAATTTCCACTCACTTGATCTTCAATGGCCAGCATGACAACAAACTTCTTAGCACTTAACTCAGAGAGTGAGCCCACTTCGCCTACTAGCATCTTTATGACTACTTGTGCTAAACTTCTCATTGGTTCTACAAGAGATTTCAATGGTGCTGCCACTTTCCACGAATCGGTGTATGATTCTGACTTCCATCTCAACCATTTATTCTTCATCTCGGCTTCATCGTTGATTTTGTAGTTGGAAACATCTTCACCATCATTGCGGAGTCCGTATGTCTTCTCCAAAACTTCTGGGCTTACCACAATTTTGATACCCAAAACACTCGTGGTGAAGAATTTCTAATCTTTATCAACAATTGCACGTGCAAAGAATTCTGCAACTATGTGTGGACGAAATTTCTTTGGTTTTGCAAATAAGTATCTCAGCAGGTTCTCTCGATCGAGTTTACCTATGAGGTCTTCACACCAGTGCTTCCGGAACAGTGGCTCGTACAGTATTTTGTCCTTTTTTACTTGAGCGGCCCTTTTCTGTTCGTTGGTAAGTTCACCTGGCCATTTTCCATGCTTTATGCCGATTAGACGGTAGTATGAAATTGACTCATTGATGTCCTCCATCTTGTAGATGCCTGTAAAGGATGTCTGGAACTGTTCTGGTTCTTCGGGCATGTTGGTGTTTCAGGATGATTCGGCAGGGAGACTGGTGCGGTTGGAAGATTCCGCCATTGTGGTATTCTTCTGAGAGTTTCAAAAAGTGCAGAAGAATTTTGAATTAGAAGGTATGAAGGTATTAGGGTTAGAGTTCCCAAACCAAATTTCTTTAAACGATCCTTCTTTAACCGGCTTCCACTGTGAGCGGTTGGATCTCCTCTTTTGATATGGATGAATCTACAGTTGGGCAGTTGGTGACGGTTTGCCTTACGTCCTATTTTCTCGAAACCGTGACTGTGTCTGACGTGTCTCCTTGGTATTCATCGCTGCCCTGTGCAAGAGTTACTTTGTAATGAAAACAAACTCTGCAGTTTCTCCATCATTAGATAATCCCGCCTTTCGAGATATATTTGAGTAAATTATCTCCTTCTTGCTGGTCAACATTCAAGGATGCATGTGTTAAATACTCAGCAATGTGAAAGATCTATGCTGAGAGCTGGGACTCAGCATACGATTGTACCTTTTGATAAGAAATTTCATATATCACCTATTTTGCTAAGAGCTTGGACTCATCATCCTCTCTTCGCTGTGAGGTGAATGACATAATTTTGGACCTGATTTGCTGAGAGCTTGGACTAAACATTTTCTTGAAATAATTTTAAGCAATCTACCGAACTCTGCTGAGAGTTCATACTCAGCTCTTCGGGGTTTTACTGAGAGCTTGGACTCAGTAGACAAATTAGACTCTTCTATATTTCGATCCATGAAAGAACAAAAGTCTTCTTTACTGAGAGCTTGGACTCAGTAAACACCGGATATCTGCTGAAAGCTTGGATTCAGCGGTTCTTCTAGACTCTCTAAATTCAATGAACTTCTCAAGTTCAAGAGTCTTTTTACTGAGAGCTCAACCTCAGTATCTGTCAGGAATCTGCTGAGAGCTTGGACTCAGTAGTCAGCAGATAATAATTTGCTTGAATTTATTCACCCTTTCACCATTCTAGCACTCTGCTTCCGACGGGGTTGGGAAGACCTTTGAGAAACTAGAAGGGATTCGTGAACTGAATCACGAAGTCCGTTTGCCAAGGATCATTAATTGGAATATCAAAAAGAAATTGCTATGCCTATGAACAATCCTAGCATGCTCCTATATTATTATGCATAAGAAGGTTTATGCGGAATACCTGGATCGATGATCTCTGAAGAACGCGTGCGCGGAGATGCCCTTTGATCTTTCCTACGCACAAGGATTTAATTTCCTAACAGATTGAGGAAATAAATCTATGAAAATAATAAAGTTATTTTCGAAAATAAAGAGGAGAGGGAGAAGAAGAAAAATCCTCCTGATTTGATCTTCTGATCTGTATCCCAACTCGATCTGAAAATCTGGTGAAGATTCTCTATCAGATCCCTTGCCCGGTTGAGAAGCAGAATTTCCTCCACGTTCTCAGATCTTAGTCGATCACCACAGCTCCCAAATTCTGGTTTGCTGTGTGCAACTTATGATCTTGTGGTGTGTTGAGATCTGAGGATCTGAGGCCTATTTATAGGAAATTACTGGACTCCTATTGGGCTTGAGTTTCATGGGCCAGACCAGGGACCAAAATGCAAATAGCAAATAAGGCCTATCAATTAATTAATTCCCATATTCAACCCATAATATAATTAATTAATTAATATTGATTCATTCCACCAGAGAATCAATACTGTCCTACCTATTTGCTACCACGTTTTGAGGTACGGGTTGCATGGGCTCGGTATATCCCCACATTTAAGGTTACAAACATTCGTTAATTAACTTAAGCTCTGACAAGCTATTTAATTAATTAACATCTTATATTCCTGAATCAATCCACTCAAACCTTTTCACTTATGCTTGAACTTAATCAGCCTGCAGGACTTAGCATAACGAACCTTTTGAGCTGTTCAGGGAATATCACCATCCTATACTGGATGTGGTTACCTAGTTCAGATACCAGACAGTCATACACAAACTGCTATTACCCAAGATACAGATATACAAGCTCAACTAGAGCCTTTCACTGCAACTCAAAGTAATATACAACCTGCATATACTTCTGTACCTTCATTTAGGCTTAGGATCTCGTCAAGCCATAGAGATCTAGATTCTTTTAATGTCAGATAAAAGAATCAATCTCGACTTAGGTCCTTATCAATGTGTGCCCCACACCAGCATACCAAGCCATCCAAGATAAGATGCTTATTACTGCGTATGCTGCAGCCTACACCGACAGTTTATCCTGGAACTGTCTCAGCTGTGATAACTATTTATATCTCGCTAGGTCAAACGATCCATACGATCTTCCGTGATCTTCTACACACCGTATGATCTCCCTATCGACGAGATAAGAGGATAATTGCGTTTGCGACACATGTTTGTTAATTCAGACAGGAGATGAACATACAACATTTATGATTCCCAGTATATTAACCAATCGACCTTGTACATAATATACCAATCATAATGCTTTCAGTATATAAATCCATCAAAACTCCTATCATTTGATTTTTCTTTCCATTTCTTCAATCTTTTCATAGAAATCATGTGTTTTTTTTTTATAGGTTTTTGTATACAAGGAGTGTAATGATCCAGCATTTTGGTTTAGGCGATTATATTGTTTGAGATAACAGAGTATTATTGTCAAAGAGAGCAATTTATTGATATCATTGATTTACAAAAGTTACACTTCGCAAAGTATAACACTTCAAGTTTACAATGATCAATTTATGTTCAGACTGCTCCAATAATGCCTTTGCTAGATCTACTCCTTCATGGTCTTTTCCCGAGCTCATTGCTGCAATCCGCCTTGCTTCCACAGCAATGTGTTGTCTTCAAGGCTATGAGATGTCTTTAAGCAATTCATCTTCTTCTTGCTCTCTAGGTGACATCTCTTCTCCAACAGCCTTCTTCTATTGCAAACTTTCCAGGAATTTGAGAAGTTCGAGCTAGCAGATCTCACCATCTGCTCAGACTGGTTCTTTTGTTTGCAGCTTTCCCCTATCAACGTCCAGTGCCATGCAAATGAGCCTATGCGGGATATCATTCTCTTCACTGGCACGTTGTCGTAGCTTCGGGTGCCAAGAAGATGCTTTAGAGTTGCATCTCCTCCACCCGCAAGCTTTTCCTCTGTCTCCTCTTCCTTTCCTTGGTTTCATCGTGAAATCCTTAAAGAAGAGAAGAAAAAGAGATTGAGTATACCCATCTGCATGTACCATTTGAGTACGATGCAGAGGAGCTACCCAATTCATGTGACTAAGGATTATCCATCCTCAGACCCACCTGACAAGTTTTTATCTCACCAACGAGAAAACTGTCATGGCCTGACAGAGTGGACCGCATATCTTTGTTCGGTTCTAATATAAGAAAACTCATCGTCCATGGTGAACCAAGAATTGAGAGAATCTTCTTAGATGTGATCTCTATGAAGATTACGATTCTTCCTCTCAATTTGGAGACTTTAAAGTCACGTTGCTCGAACCCATTTTGGAGGTATTCTGGTGAAATGGTAAAGGATGACATTTCTGATTTCTTCGAGCAGGGTTTGTGGAAAGATGGGAGTGAATGCAGAAGATAGCTATAGGGTTACGAGATTTTGAGATGTGGATTTCCAAAGGAAGATAACTTCTCTTAAATAGATGCAACCTCTCCTAGAGACTCGATCTTCTAATTACTTCGTTTGCCTTGGGAACCGACGGTTTTGCTATAGCCTTTCCACGTGGCGGCTATTTTCAGAACTGAATTGTCTCGAGCCTTTGAACGAGATCTTCGGTAATGATAGCGAATGTGTATCATTGCTTTGTCACTAATGATGATCTTAATTGATACGTCGGTTGAGTATCCCGATATTTATTCCAATATCTAATCAATTTCCTAAGATTGATTCAGATTTGTATTGATTCAGCAGTGTTTTATCTTTTGGACTCAGCAATCATCTGACTTATTCTACTAATTTCCATATTCTTCTTTACTGATCATCTAGACTCTTGAGAACTAGAACTCAACAATCTTGTAATCTGCTAAAATCAATATCCTTCGGTATATGACTATGGAATTGCTGAGAGTTGGGACTCAACAATCTCCTTAAAAACTTTTCTTCTGAAGAGCTTGAGCAAGGACACACTCTTATTCCTCATCTTCTAGAGAATACTAATAAAATTTCATAAGTATTAACCAAGAACAAAATGAGAGCTGGGACGCATTCTTCCATAACCTCATCCAATTCCAATAAGCCGAGCTTAAGACAAAGCTCTTTGAATCTGCTTTATGCTAGAAGCTTGGTGAATATGTTTGCTAGCTGATCCTCTGTTCTGATATAATCTACTGAGATATCATTCTTTTCAACATGATCTCAAATGAAGTGATGTCAGATATCAATGTGCTTTGTTCTGGAGTGGTGAACAGGATTTCTCGTGATGCACATCGCACTGTTGTTGTCGCAGTAAATGGAAACACAACCAGTGCTCACTTCATAATCTTGAAGTTGTTGCTTGATCCATAGCACTTGTGTGCAACAACTGGCAGCAGCTACATATTCTACTTCGGTTGTGGATGTTGCTACAGAGTGTTATTTTTTGTTGAACGAGCTTATCAGCTTACGACCTAGGAATTAACATGTTCCACTCGTGCTCTTTCGGTCAATTCTGCAACCTCTGAAATCTGAATTTGAATATCCTATGAGTGTGAGATCGTCTACCCTGGGATACCAAATTCCTAGAGATTCTATTCCCTTCGGATATCTGACAATTCTTCGAGCATACTCCATGTGTGACTTCTTCAGATTTGCTTGATATCTGGCACACACCTACAACATACGAAATGTCTGGTCTGCTGGCTGTCAAGTATAGCAGTGAGCCAATTATTCCTCTGTAAGTTGTGGGGTCTACGAATTTGCCTTCTTCATCCATTGATATCTGACATGTTGTACTCATGGGAATCCGTAGAGTCTTTGTCTTTTCTGGGCAGAACTTGCTGATGAGATCCTTTGTATACTTCTTCTGATGAGTAAAAATCCCATCGTCTAATTGCTGGACTTGTAGACCTAGGAAGTATGACATTTTCCCATCATACTCATTTGGAAGTTGGTTTGCATAAGTTGAGCAACTTCTCGCAGAGATTTAGATTTCTTGATCCAAATAGGATGTCATCCACATAGATTTGAACAAGCAATATGTCTTCAGCATCTTTGATCAAGAATAACGTCCTGTCGATCATCCCTTTTTTGAATCCATTCTTTAGCAAGAATTGTGATAACGTCTCATACCATGCTCTTAGGGATTGCTTTAGTCTGTAGAGAGCTTTCCTTAGTTTGTACACTTTGTTCCCGCGCTCTAATCCTGGAGGTTGTTCCACGTAGATTTCCTCTTTCAATTCGCCATTAAGGAAAGCACTCTTGATGTCCATTTGAAATACTATGAACCCATGATGAGCAGCATATGCTAGGAATAATCTGATTGCTTCCAAGCGAGCTACTGGAGCAAATGTTTCGTCCAAGTCTATCCCTTCGCACTGCGCATAGCCTTTAGCAACTAATCTGGCCTTATTGTGAACAACGAGTCCATTTTAGTCTTGCTTGTTCTTGAATACCCATTTAGTTCCTATTACTGATTGATGTGTTGGACGATCAATGAGATCCCATACATGATTCCTTGTGAACTCTAATAGTTCCTCCTGCATTGCGTTGATCCAATCTGTTGATTTGAGTGCGTTTGCTACTTTGGTAGGCTCTTCTTGTGATATGAAGCAAGAAAGTAGTGCTCTATGTCTGGTTCGGATTACATAAGCAATATCTCCTAGAATCGCTTGAGTAGGATGATCTCTGAGCAGCCATTTGGGTCTTTGCAATTCTTCTACAAGAATGACTTGACTGCTGGATGATCCGATGGGTTCTTCTGAAACTGGTACTTCAACAAGCTGTAGAGTCTACAAAATGTCTGCTACCTTAGTTGAGTCGTATTTTGCTGAAGGATTGTCTTCTAACATTTTGTCTGCTGGATTTTGTATTACTGGTGTAGTGCTCCTATCTGCAGCAGTCTGCTCCTGGTTGTCTTCAGTAGATCTCTCACCATTCTGGAAACCTTCAGATAGTTGATCGTCTTTATCTCCTTTAGTTCCCTGTTGATCAGTAAGTTCTTCGAGAGATTGTACGGTGGCCTCAGCATTACCGATTGCATCACAGGCCCTCTTGGCTGTCGATTGATCAGTCAAGGTCTCCAGTAGAGATGATGATTCATTCATTAACCTAGTCGGATCATTCACTTCAGCTTCAGAAGTATTCAAGCCCGAAGGTCCATTGACATCATTCATTTCGTGAAACTCATATATTTCGCTTCTTATGGTCCTGCGCACTAAAGTAGCTTCATAAAAAATAACATTGCATGTTATTTCCACAAGTTTGGTTGTCTTATTAAGCACTCTATATCCCTTATGCGACGGATGTCCATATCCTAGAAACACTTCTTCATCTACTTTGGGAGAAAAAGTACTTAATTTCGATTTCCCACTATTATGGATATAACATGATGAACCAAAAATACGAAGATGAGCTAAAGAAGGCTTACGACCATGATATACTTCATAGGGAGTCTTGTTAAAGTGAAGAATCAATCCGCTTCAATTTTGCGTGTAGCAAGCATTCATTACTGCTTCTCCCTAGTATCTTCGACTTAGATCTGTATCGGCAAGCATTGTACGCACGGCTTTTTTTAAGGTTCTGTTCCTTCTTTCTGTCAGACCGTTCTACTAGGGTGTTCTTGCAGTGGACCTTTCATGCCTATCCCAACATTGGCGCAAAAGTCCATCAATGTTCCATTGCAAAATTTTGTACCATTGTCGGATCTTATCCTTTTGACCGTGAGCTCCTTGTTGTTTTGAACTCTAATTATCAGCTCCAGAAGGATAGTTTTCACTTCGTTCTCTCTCTTGAGTATCCTTACCCATGTGTACCTGGAATAATCATCAATAACAACTAAAGTATATAGTTTGTTACCTACAGTGGGTGGAGTCACAGGGTCGAATAAATCCATGTGCAGTAGCTCAAGGATTCTGTTTGAAGTGGCCTTTTCTGGATTTGAATTGAAGGACGCTTTGGCTTACTTTCCTTGTTGACAGGCTCTGCATACTCCTTCCTTCTTGAAGGTTTCTTGTGGTAAACCTGCAACAATGTTATTTCTAGCAATATAATTGATGGTTTTAAAGTTAAGATGCGTTAGCCTTTTGTGTCATAGCCAGTTTGTTTCTTCCATGTTGAATGCTATGAAGCACGATGTTTGTTGACCACTTTCCCAATCAGCAATGTAGAGTCCTCCTTTTTTGATTCCTCTAAGCTTTACTTTACCGGTGGTTCTATCTGCAACTTCGCAACCTGTGTCAAAGAAGGAAACAATATATCCATTTTCACTTAGCTGGCTGATGCTCAGTAGATTGTGCTTGAGACTATCGACGAGGGCAACGTTGATTATTCGCATTCCATTTTGCTCGATGCACCTTCTTTCGATCACTCTGGCCTTGGAGTTGTCACCAAATGAGACTGAGGCTCCTCGGAACTTGCAAAGTTCTGTGAAGTTCTCTTCATCTCCTGTCATGTGACCTGAGCATCCACTGTCTAATATCCATTCTTCCAGTTTTCTTGATAATTTTCTTTCTGAACCCTGTTCCTACAAAACAAAGAAGTTATATTTTTGGTACCCGATCAATTACGGGTCCTGTAGGATTAGTTTTCTGGATCATTCCCTTGGGAATCCAGAACTTCGATGCGCTTCTTTCGAACAACTTCTTTAGTCGTTCTCTTTCTTCTGGATCTACCTTTGGGCATTCGAACTTTAGACGATCCGGAGAATTGCACTCGTAGCATGTTCTTGGTGCTCTCATGCTATTTTTGTTTTCTGTTGGTTGAGTCTGTTGGAGATCTTCCTTCTTCCCTTTTGCTTTCAGCAATAGCTTTTGAAATCTCTTCATTTGTTCCTCGAGCTCGCTCACGGAGCATTCATCTTCTTTGAAATGAGATCCGCTAATGGAAGGAGTTTCCTTTGTTGAACTGGACTGAGCAGGTCGATATGAGTGGAATGGCTTCTTTGTTTTCCATATTTTTCCATCTCTTTTCACAAAGAATGTTGCACCTTCCAACGGTTCTTCAATGTTGACTACAACACAAATAGCCTCATTCTTGTAGATCTAGGCGATATCCCATTCGTGAGCTTGCAGTTGAGCAAACACGTATTTGTTGCTAATCTTCGACAAATCTTTATCTTTTACATTGGTTACTTTGACGAACCAATCCTCCTTAGGTAGTCTGGAGAGGATCTTTGAATTCATGTCAGGTAGTTCATACGTCCTTCCCAACTTCTTTAACTCAGCTACAATCTTGTTGAATCTTGTCTCCATGTCCTTGATGGTTTCACCTGGAATCAAACAAAAAGATTTATACCTGTCTACCCATTGTTGTAGCTTGTTTCTCTTCATTTGGTCCGATTCTTTGTCCATAGTACTTAAAAAATCCAGCATTTCTTTAGCACTATCGTACTCCAATGCTTCAGCCATTAGAGTAGGTGACAAAGCACCTAATATTAAATCCATGTTGACGTAATTTATTTAATCACAGGCTCATTCTTCTTGAGTTCATTCTTCAAGCGGCTTATCCACCATTACGGCTGGTTCTTCTACGTCCTCTCCGACTTTTGTCTTTACCTTCTGGATCTTTATCGGTCCAACTTCGATCACTCGTCTCATCTCTGGATGCACGTTCATTAATGTGATCATCGACCTCTTTTTCTAGGTAGAATAGGATTATGGAGTGAACTTTGGAAGCTTCACGTTGTGCGCCATTTTCTTGAACCTGAGAAAAACACAGAAACACAGATATGCAAGGAAAATCTAGATCTGGTCCTTGGCAAGTTAGAAGCAGCTAGTCTGTAAAGACCAACTGATCTGATACCACTTGTTGGTCCCCAATCAGAGTTATGATATATGCAGCGGAAGTATTTAATTTATCTTGCACGAAACTTCCTAAGGTCACGACTTAGCAAGCGTTTATCCAAATGTTTTAGCTTGAGTATTCGTTAGTTTGATTACAGTTTATACTACAACACTTGGTGTGTTGAGTTTCAAATGATCTAACGATAAACAGATAAAGTACAGAAGTAGTAAATGACACAAGGGTTTGCATAGTGGTTCGAACAACTGTTCTACGTCCACTCTCCAGTCTTTTGACCGAAAATTTCACTAGAAGAATGAGTACAAGGTCAGGTCTGATCTCTAATGTTGAGCAACTCTTCTGTCTGGTCAGCGCGCACCTTCAAGCACCTCGATCTCCAATCTTCGACCGGTGTCGCTCCTTAGAGTAAGGACAAACATCCCTTCACCTCGGACGTCGACTGCTGGGAGTTCTATAGTTCTTCCCAGAACTTATCCTAGTGTTGGCATTGCCCGTACGAATCACTCTTGCTATGCAATAGTGACTGCTAGATTCTTTCTGGAGTAGAAGGAATCCCAATATACCTTTAAGAAGATAAACTTCTTAGGTCTTCGAGCTTCTATTATGAAAGCTTACAAGAAGCTTCAATTAACAACTTGGCTCGGTTGTGTTCGCGTGTTAAAGAGACTTTGTTTTATCTTTTTTGTTATCTTTTGTGTGTACAAAGTCGCGAACCTTTGAATTAATTAAGGATGACACCTATTTATAGGTGAAGATTCAAACGGTCGTTTGAATCTTATCCGTTAGACTCAAAGGGAATGCTCGCCTATCTGCATGCTTTCTTTTTCTGCGTCGGACGGAGACTCTTCAAGTATCCTTGATTCTGATTGGCGTAACATCTATCTTTAGCCGTCTCTTGTCAGAACGGATCTTTTGTAGGACTGAACCCCTTTTTCTTCATGATGATTATTCCATCCTCTTGGTTTGTTGGTTATTCTCGTAACTTGTAATCCGTCTGATATTTGGCTTTGTATTCTTTCTCTTGATTGCTGATTGTCGTCTGTTGGCTACTAATTTGCATTGGATGTCTCCGTAGTTTGCTGGAGTTCCTTCTTCAGCATTCTTGTCGCTTCCTTCGCATCTCTGGCCTTTTTGATCATCAGCAATCTTCAACAATTAAGTAAGTTTGCTGACTCCTTCAACAAGCACGAATCTTTCTATTTCTTAATCTATTACAACTCGAGTATGAATTCCTATACATGACTTTTTACAATTGACTCGATACTGAGTTGCTATAGCTTTGATACACCAAAACATATCAAACTATGATTATGAATTGGTTTACTATGGAGAGTTCTAACAATATTCCTAACAGTTTGTTATCGGATAGGAAAATAAAATTAAATACAAAATAAAAATTATTTCCAGTGTACTAAACAAAAATATTTTCTAGTATACCAATCATAAGTGCTTTTTACAATACAAAATATAACAATCTTTGACTAATTCTCAAAGCATTAAAAGTGTTATTTAGAGTATACAATGTGCTATCGATAATAGTTGTTATATTAATCACTAATTGGTCGGAATCCACCTTAGTCCCAAGCCACAAAAATGCTTCTTGTAGGCCCACTATGGTAAGTTATTTTTAAAGCCTGTGGTAAGCTCTTTGTGAATAGGTTACCTAGATTCTTCTTTGTGTCAATTTTCTTTATATGCACATTTCCCTTCACTACGATTCTCTCTATATGTTTCATCGTCTTATGAGTATAGGGTTATCTTGAATTTGCTAATACACCAACATTATCATAATATATTGTGATAGTCTTGTGCAAACGAGGAACTACATTAAGTTTTAATAGGAAGCTCCGGAACCAAAACATTTCCTTTGAAGCTTTCGAACGGCAAGATATTCAACTTCCTCGGTGGAGTTTGTGATGGACTTCTGATTTGCACTCTTCCAAGATACGGATCCATCACCCACGATTAACATGTAATCTGAGGTTGATTTCTTCTCACCCTGATCCATCAAGAAATACAAATTCGTGTAATCCAAAATACACAAATTTTCACATTAACAAATGATGTAGAAGTCTCGAGTCCTCTTCAAATACTTAAAAATATGCTGACTACAATCCAGTGTGGTTGTCATAAGTTAGAATGATATCTCGCTACTATGCCTACGATATAACAAATATCATAACTCGTAAATAGCATTGCATACATGAGGCTCCCAATTGCAGATACATATTTTATAACACTAATCTCATCTTTCTCCTTTTGTGTCGGTGGACATTGATCCTTAAAGATGAATGCCATATATGAAGATAACAAACCTTTCTTAGCGGGTCTCATGCTAAAGTAAGTTATCTCAGTATCAACATATGAACCCTGAGATAAGCTTAATATCCATTTTTTACGATCTCACAAGAATTTGACTCGAAGGATTTACCTAGCGTCTGTAAAGCCTTCATTTATGGATGTTCGGATAACAATATCTTAGTATTCGATAATATTTTCACACTGTCCCCAAATAAGAGAATATCTCTACATATAATTGCAAAGAACACCATAGTACCAATGAAAAATAACTGGCGCACACAACTCTTGTTTGTATATTGTGAAAATCTGCAAGACTTAATCACGTTTACACAACTTAATCTCCATGATCGAGAAGCTTGCTTATGTCCAGTGAAGGACTTCTTTAAGTTTTCAGACTAGATGCTCTTCGTCTTTCTGCACATAAACTTTAGGTTGTTTGTTTTTACACTAGATTTGCCACCTTTGAGTATGTTATATTATTTCTGATTCATTTTTAGTTAGGGTTATGCAGTAGATGGGGGTGCAAGGAAGAAGTTGTCTGGGAGTCCTTACCCAAAGGAACTCCCAAACTATGTGACTAAGAAAAATCTATCCTCAGACCCACCTGACAAGTTTATATATTTCCAATAATATAACTGTCATGGCCTGACAAAATGGATCTCATATCACAATTTAGTTCTAATATAAGAAAACCCATTATCAGAGGAGAACCGAGAATTGAGAGAATCTTCTTTGATATGATCTCTGTGAAGATTACGACTCTTCTTCTCAATTTGGAGAATTCCAAGTCACATTGCTCGAACCCATCTTGAAGGTATTTTGGTGAGATGGTAAAGGATGACATTTTGTTTTTCTTGAGAAACAGGGTTTAATCAGAGGGGATTGAAGGCATGAGGCGAGTTTGATTTCAGAGGGTTGGTTATGTTTACCTAAACAAAAGAAACCTGCCTTTAAATAGGCACACCCATCCTTAAGATTTGTTCGATCAATCAAATCATCTGCCTTGGGAACCAACAGTTTCGGCTATACTTTCCATGTGGCCGTTCGTGATACCATATCTAGATCTGAATCGTCTCGAGCCTTGAGAAAAATCTTCGGAAATGATAACAAATATTGACCGTGGCTACATTAATTCTCTCCATTAATGTAGTTTGAGACTGTTGCATTGATTGAGATAACCCCACTTTTAATTTTCCTTGTAGAACAACTTCCCAAGGTTGATTCAGCAGTCTTGTCCATTTGCTGAGAGCTGGGACTTAGCAATCACTCTGATGTCTGCTGTAAAAGTAAAATTCAGCATCTGGTGTCGAATTTGTTGAGAGCTTGAACTCAACAATATGACTTTAAATTCTTTCGTATCTTCTGAAGAGTGTGAGCTGGGACACACTCTATTTTGCATCATCTCCAGAAATCCAAGAACAAAATAAGAGTTGGGACTCATTCTTCCACAACCTCATCTAACTCCATTAATCTGAGTTTAAGACAAAGCTCTTTGAATCTACTTTCAGCAAGAGGTTTGGTGAATATGTCTGCTAGCTGATCTTCTGTTCGGATGTAATTCGCAGAAATATCCTTCTTTTCAATGTGATCTCGGATGAAATAATGTCTGATATCAATGTGATCCGTCCTTGAATGATGTACAGGGTTCTTCGTGATGCACATTGCACTGTTATTGTTAGAGTATATCGGGACGCATCCGGTGCGGACTTCATAATCTTGAAGTTGCTGCTTGATCCACAACACCTGTGTACAGCAGCTCGCAGTAGCCACGTATTCAGCTTCAGTTGTGGATGTTGCTACGGAGTCTTGCTTCTTGCTGAACCAACTTATTAACTTGTGTCAAAGGAATTGGCAAGTTCCACTCGTACTCTTCCGATCAATTTGGTATTCTCCAAAATCTGAGTCTTAATATCCAACGAGTGTAAGATCTTCTCCACTCTGTCCCTTCCATATATCTGACAATCCTTCGCGCGTACTCCATGTGCCATTTCTTCGGATTTGCTTGATATCTAGCACATACGCCTACAACATACGAAATGGTTGGCCTGCTGAATCTATAATACCTCTATATGATGTTGGATCCACGAATTTGCCTTCTTCGTCCATTGAGATTTGACATGTTGTGCTCGTGGGAATCCGTAAGATCTTTGTCTTTTCTAAACAAAATTTGCTGATGACCCATCGCTGGATTGCTGAACTTGTAGGCCTAAGAAATATGACATCTTCCCCATCATGCTCATCTGAAAATAAGTCTGCATAAGCTGAGCAGATTTTTCACATAGGGTTAGATTCTTAGATCCAAAGATAATATCATCCACATAGATTTGGACGAGTAATATGTCTTCACCATCCTTAATCAAGAAGAGCATTCGGTTGATCTTCGCCTTCTTGAATCCATTCTTCAGCAGAAATTTTGACAACGTCTCATACCATGCTCTGGGGGCTTGCTTCAGACCATACAGAGCTTTCCTCAACCTATACATCTTGTTTCCACGTTCAAAGCCTGGAGGTTGCTCCACGTAGACATCCCCTTTTAATTCACCATTTAGGAACGCACTCTTAACGTCCATCTGAAATACAGTGAAACCATGGTGAGCAACATATGCAAGGGATAACCTAATTGCTTCCAGTCGAGCTAATGGAACAAAAGTTTTGTCAAAATCGATTACTTTGCACTGCGCGTATTCTGTAGCTACAAGTCTTGCTTTGTTCCGCACAACAAGTCCATTCTCATCACATTTGTTCTTGAATACCCATTTGATGCCTATCACCGACTAATGCGTTGGTCGATCCACGAGATCCCATACATGATTTTGCATGAACTCTAACAGTTCTTCCTGCATCGCGTTGATCCAATTGGAGGATTTAAGTGCATCAACAAATTTGGTTGGCTCCTCCTGAGATATGTAGCATGCTAGCATTGCGCAGTTTCTGGTTTGAATTGGATAGGCAAGATCTCCTAATATAGCTTCTGAAGGATGATCTCTCTGCGGCCACTTTGGTCTTTGCAGCTCTGTGACTGGAATGGTTTGAATGCTGGATGCTCCAATTTGATTTCCTGAAACATGCGCGTCAACAAGTTGTAGATTATTCAGACATTCAATTATACTTGTTGAGTTGCCATCCGCAAGATGGTTGTCTGTTGATGATTCGTTTGCTGGATTTGTATTTGTTGGGGTGATACATCTTCCGTCAGCAGTCCGCTCTTAGTCTTTTTCAGCAGTGCTATCTACAGCAGTCCGCTCGCTATTCTGGGGGTTCTCAACAATGTTTTCATTTTGCTGAATGGTTTCTCCCTTCTGAGTTCCTCCTTGACTTGTGATCTCCTTGAGAGAATTTAGTGGGGCCTCAGCATTACCAATTGCATCACCGGCCTTCTCGGTTGTTTGCTGACCAGTCGAGTTCTCCAGTATGGATGTAGATTCACTCATAAACCTAATAGGAGTAATCGGTTCAGCTTTGAAAGTATTTAAGCACGATTGTCCATTGACATCATTGGTTTCATGAATCACTTCTCTTAGGTCTCTTATGGTCCTGCGCACTAAAGTAGCTTCTTCAAAAATAACATGGCATGTTATTTCCACAAGTTTGGTGGTCTTATTAAGCACTCAATAACCCTTGTGAGAAAGATGTCCATATCCTAGGAACACCCCTTTATCAGCTTTGGGAGAAACAGTACTTAACTTTGAATTCCCATTATTATGAATATAACATGGTGAACCAAAAGCACGAAGATGAGCTAAGGAAGGCTTACGACCGTGATAGATTTTGTAGGGAGTCTTGTTGAATCTGAGATTCAAGCCACTTCGATTCCGTGTATAGCATGCATTCATAACAGATTCTCCCCAATATCTCTGACCTAGATCTGTATTAGCAAGCATCGTTCGTATGACCACCATTGATATCGGCCATGAATACCATGAGAGCATCCTCCTCATCTTCTGATGAATAGTTTTTGTTGTCATGATCCGGGATGTATGGTATTTTCGTTCTTGCCAAAAAAGCTTTAGTTACAGCTTTTGATGCTCGCCTTTCGAACTTCCTTAATCTTTCCCTTTCCTCTAGATCTACTCGAGGACATTCGAACTTCAGGTGATCTGGGGAATTACATTCATAGCATATTCTTGGCACTTTCTTGACATTTCTTCTGTTGTTTGCTGGTTGACTTTGTTGAAGCTCTTCCTTCTCACCTTTGGCTTTCAATAGCAGCTTTTGCAATCTTTTCATCTATTCTTCTAGTTCGCTGACTGAGCATTCTGCTTCCTTTCCTTGAGATCTGCTAATGGATGAAATCTCCTTTGTTAACTAGATTGGGCTGGTCAATCTGAGTGGAATGGCCTCTTATTTTTCCACTTTTGTCAGTCTCTCTTTACAAAGAATGCAGCATCCTCAACTGGTTCTTCAATGGTTACTGCAGCACGAATTGCTTCAATTTTGTTGATCTGCGTGATGTCCCGTTCATGGGGCTTCAGTTGAGGAAACACATCTTTGGTGCTGATTGCTAACATATCTTTCTCCTTTAGACTGGTCACTTTGACAAATCAGTCCTGCATTTGAAGTCTTGAGAGAATCTTTGAGTTCATGTGTTGGGAAATCTGTCCAAGGTTTCCTTTCCCAGTAGCTTATTTGTTTAGATTATAGTTTTGGTGGATCAAATCCTAAGTCCTACCAGCGTCAGTTGTCTCTACATAGCTCTAGTCTCAAATGTAAAGTCCTGTTTAGGCTTTTGAGTTGTAAGTCGCAGCTGATCAAGACTCATGCTGACACTGTTCACCAGCATGAGAAGAGCTTACCACTGGCTACTGTTCATCAGCAGGCGGCTGACAAAGACTCGCACTGACACTGTTCACCAGCGGTGAGAAGTGCTTATGACTGGCTACTGTTCACCAGTTGGGAAGGGTTTCATCAGCAGGCGGCTGACAAACCTTACCAGGAGAATACGTGTTCCTACTTACACTATTCACCAACGGTGATTTCACCAGTCATGGGAGATTCCGAGAAGAGTTAACATCTAGAGATTTGGTAGACTTTGATGATGCCAGGGCAAGTCACCAGCAGAGACTGCCAGCACAAGATCACCAGTATGATCTACCAGTCAGATGTTACCAGCAGAATTCCAGATTCTCTCTCCCAGTGCCGTAGAGACAAGAAGAAGATTCTCTGAGGAATCGACTGACAAAGGATGACTTTAAGGAAGGATAACTTAAAGTCTATCAGTCACAAGACGCCAGTCTTATTCCTCGGACTGACAGAGAGAGCCGTTCTGACACAAAGAGATCTGTGTCAGATAAAGCGGTCTTAGGTATGGCCTTTCTCCGGAAAAGCATACCTGCCGTCGTCAGAAGGACATCCGAGGTCTGACACCTTTCCGGATGCGTCCAAATGGCTAGAAAGTTTGAATCGGTTCCGGCGGCTATAAATACGTCGCAACTACCAACATTCAAAGCTCCGGATCTCTCGCTTGTTCGGTTGACACATTGAATACTCAGATATCTCTGCTCAACCACCGAAATTACTGCAAGTTATTTCGAGGCTTTTCAAAAAGCTTTCCGTGTGTTGATTTATTCAAACACGAGACTTCAAGCTTTACGCTTGTAAGTTTAGAGATCTCATTTGGTGTTCTTTCTCTTCGAGGAAGTTCACAGCAGCTCATGTGCATTCTAGCACTTGAGTTATTACGGGCGAACCTTGCCGCAAAAGGAGTTACGTTCTTGGGAGAACTAAACACCCAAATCGCTGTGGAGGTTGAAGTGACGTGCTCGCACTCCATCAGCAGAAGAGAGCTGAAGAGGAAACCAGGACCGGGAGCGGTTGATCTAGTGAACTGGTGGACAAGGCATTCACCAGCTAGAGATAGATCGTAGGCAACCTGTAACCGATTGCTCATAGTGAAATTTCCAGTGCTTCGACTGGAGAGTGGACGTAGATCGATTGATCGAACCACTATAAATCCTTTTGTCATTTATCAGTTTTCTGCTTTACATTCTGATTTAAAACCCAGCACTCAAGTGCTGGTGTATGTTCTGAAACTGATATAACTGTGCAAACTTGGCCAAAATATTCTAAGTATTAATTCACCAGCTGACCAGTTGTCAGCTGCATACTTAGTAACCAGCACCAGCTGACCAGTTGCCAGTTGTCAGCTGTGTGCCAGTAGCGTGCAAAGAAATCAATTAACTTTATATTATTTCCGCTGCGTATTGAAATGTGTTAAACTGTGATAAATCGGGACCAACAAGTGGTATCAGGCGCGGTCGGTCTTTCTAGACTGGTCGTACACTGAGTCGCTTAGGACCGAGATCCAAGTTTCCTTGCACTCTACTCTTTCTGTCTGTTGATTAGCTCAGGTACACAAGATGAATGTCCCGAAGCTGATGAACTACAATCCGGAGAAGCATGAAATATGGCGAAAGAGGTCGTTCATTCAGCTGAAAAGCGTCCATCCGGAGATGAAAGACGTGCTGGAGAAAGGGCCGATCGAGATCACCAAGACGAGGCACCAGTTAGGAGATCAACCAGCTGCTGAGATTCCAAAGCCCCCAGAAGAATGGAACGCTGAAGACAGGAGGCGGAATCAGCTGGACTCCGTTGCTCTCGATATGATCCTATCATCTCTCCCAGAATCGCTGATGGAGGAAGCCCTCCAGTTCGACACCGCCAAGGCAGTGTGGGACTACATTGATAGTCTCTGTACGGAGACTGATCAGATGAAGCGCAACAAGTTGCAAGTTGCGGTGGACAAATACGAGTCATTCCAGATGCTGACTGGTGAAACCATCAAGGAGATGGAGGCTAGATTCTATGCCATAGTCAGCGAGCTGAAGTCCTTGGACAAGGAGTACTCGAATGCAGAGCTAAATGCAAAGATCCTGTCAAAGATGCCCAAGGAGGACTGGTTTGTGAAGACCACATCTCTTAAGGAGAAGGATCTATCCAAGATGACTCCCAATGAGCTATTTGCTCAGCTCCAAGCACACGAATGGGATATCCAAATGGTGAACAAAAATGAAGCCATTCGGACCGTTGGATCTCCCAGCATCAAGATACAAGACGAAGCCTACTTCGTCAAGAGAGATTTCAAGTGGAAGAACAAGAAGCCTTTCCACACTGACAGACCTGCTGGGACGCACAACCAGCAGAAAGAGATCCCATCCCCTTCGGGATCTAACTCAAAAGGCAGCGAGAGCTCTATCGCAGATCTTGAGCAACAGATGAAGAGACTGGCTGTTCTACTGGAGAAAGCCAAGGCGAAACAGGGAGCTTCTCTCAGCTCATCTGATGGAAAATTTGTCAAGAGAGCTCCCCGCGCATGTTATCAGTGCCAATCCCCTGACCATCTCAAATTTGAGTGTCCACAAGTGGATAGAGAAGAGCGGGAAAGGCTGAAGAAGCTCTTTGAAGAGCGAGCATCGAAGGCCGTTGCCAAGGCGATGCTGACAAGGACAGAGGTTCCTGATATTCCTGATCATGACGATGGAGAGTATGCGTCAGACGAAGAATCAGAAGAGGAAGCGCTACTGGCGCTGATGGTAGCTTTTGGAGAGGAAGCACATGAAGAATGTGCTGACAGTGAGGAGGAACAAGCACTTGCTGCTGATGATGAGGTACAATCTGTTCCCTCATTGCACATCATATCTCCATGCATCCTAGACGATGCTGAGTCGCATTGCTCCGACTCAGAGATTGTCACTATAGACATTCTTCAACTAGAATTTTTGAAATTTTATGAAATAAAGAATGTCTTGGCTGGCGAAAACACCTCGCTGAAAAATCAGATTTCTATTTTGACCAGTGAGATTGAAAAATCGAGGTCAATCGGTGAAGAGCTAGCCACTCTGAAAAAGACTCATTTTGAATTGCTTCAAAACTTTCAAATTGCAAAAACTGAGCGAGATAATTTTCACAACATCGTTCTGGAGCAAGAAAATAAAATAAATCATTTCAATAAAGGCTCCAAGAATTTGGAAGAGGCTCTATCCCATTGGAGAAAGCCTACTGATAAATCCGGGTTGGGATTTGAAAAAGATTTGAGCATAAACCAACCCGAACTCACAGCTAAAAAGGGTAAGGGAAAACTGGTAAATGCATCAGCACCAGCTGGCAAAACCAGTCAGTCCCGTATGGCCGATCAGCACAGGAATAATAAGACCAGATACATAGGTGAGTCATCACGACAAAAACCTCAACTGGCAAAATCCTCTACTGACAGGACGCCAGCACACCCTAAGACGCAGACTAAGCCGAATAATTCTAAGGCAATGAAGTCAGCGTCAGCTACCAGTGGAATTCGACAGCCAGCACCAGCTGTCAAAAGAATCCACGCACAACCTCATAAGTATGCCAGTCACCAGCATACTTACAAGGGATCCAAATCTCAGAGTAACTCTGAGAGAAGGATAATACCTGATAGGAGGAATACCTATCGAAGGCCTGAGCCCAATCACAAGTTTTCTCAAAGGGCTGTGAAGGCTAACCATGGTGGTCCGCGCTCTCAGAGACCACCAAGGCAACACAATGTACCGGAAAAACATTTCCGAAGCTCTCAGCGGAAGCGTACTTCCAAAAGAGATACACACACAGCCACACCTTCCCAAACCAATCTCATGCATTATCTCAAAAGGAAGGGAAAGGCTGCTAATGATGTCAGCAAGGGTAAAACCAAGCTGAAAATCACTCAAGTCTGGATTCCGAAAGGAATTATCCAGCGATCTAACCCTGCAGGACCCGCAGATGATCGGGGACCTAAATGAATTCCATTTCTTTCTTGCAGGTACAGGATCATGCAACACAGCTTCAGAGGTCGAGAGAGTGGATTCTAGATAGTGGGTGTTCAGCTCACATGACTGGTGAAGAGGATCTGTTTGCAGATCTCATTAAGGTCAAAGGACCTCCAGTTATTTTCGGTGATAACTCTAAGGGCAGAGTTATTAGCAAGGGCTGCATCGAGAAGGACGATGTCAGAATTATAAATGTATCCCTTGTTACCTCTCTCAAGCACAACCTCCTGAGTATCAGTCAGCTGTGCGATAGTGGATACACTGTTCATTTTGGGAAATCAGAGTGCCTGATCAAGGATGAGAAGACTGGCGAGATCAAGCTGAGAGGTATTCAGAACGGAGGACTTTATACCGTAGACTGGCAAAGCGGGAAAACAGATTCATGCTTCGTGGCCGCCAGTACTATGGAAACTAACTGGCTGTGGCACAAAAGGTTGAGTCATCTGAATTTCAGAACTATCAACTACCTGGCAAAGCATGATCTTGTGGAAGGTCTTCCCAAGGGAGGATTCAAGAAGGAAGGAATTTGCAAAGCATGCCAGCAGGGCAAGCAAACCAAGAAGTCCTTCAAGAACTAGTCGCCAGTCTGCCCCAGTACCAGTCGGGTACTCGAATTGCTACATATGGATCTCTTTGGACCAGTAGCACCTCAAACCATTGGAGGAAGACGCTATTCGCTGGTGGTAGTCGATGACTACTCGCGCTATACATGGGTAAAGCTTCTCAGATCCAAGGATGAAGTGAAAGTCATTCTTCCAGATTTGATTGTCGAAGCTCAGAAACAGAGAGAAGCTACAGTGAAGCGGATACGGTCAGACAATGGGACGGAATTCTGCAACAGTCTACTGATGGATTTCTGCGCAGAAGCCGGCATTAAGCATGAAAGATCTGCACCAAGGCAACCGCAGCAGAATGGACTGGCAGAACGTAGGAACAGGACGCTGAAAGAAGCAGTCCGGTCCATGCTGGCAGAGTCCGGCTTAGGACAGAGCTTTTGGGGAGAAGCGTTGGTGACGGCTTGCTATACTCAGAATAGAAGCGGGATCAACGACAGACTCCAGAAAACTCCCTACGAAGTGTATTTTGGTCGTAAGCCTTCCTTAGCTCATCTCCGTGCTTCCGGTTCACCATGTTATATCCATAATAATGGTAAGTCGAAGTTAAATGCTTTTTCGCCTAAAGCTGATGAGGGTGTCCTTGTTGGATATGGACATCCCTCTCACAAGGGCTATAGAGTATTTAACAAGACCACCAAGCTTGTGGAAATAACATGCAATGTTGTTTTTGATGAAGCTACTTTAGTGCGCAGGACATTACGACAACTGGCTGAAGATGTTCCTGAGGTCAATGATGTCATTGATCAGTTGGGCAGGAATTCTTCCAATGCTCAACCAACTGGTTTGACTAGACCTATGACTGGATCATCTTCACAACCAGTATCCTCGGTTGCCCATCAGCAATCCGGGAGGGTCGGTGATGCAAATGACCTTGCTGAGACCTTACACTCAATCTCCCTGAGTGGAACTGGCAATAACCCAGGGGGAATTCCGTCTGGAATTTTCGAACCAGAAATAGCTGACGAACCAGCTGGAGTGGATGCACCAGCTGACGGTGTAATTATCGCCGAAGGATCAGAAGATCAGTCAGAGAGTGAAGCTGACGAAGAGGAAGTTCCGACTGGTGAAGGTCAACCACCAGTTACTATTACTGCTCCGACTGGTGAAGTTCAGGAAGCACCAGTCATCAGAACAGAAGAACCAACGCCAGCAGATTCTCATCTTCCCAAATGGCTGAGAAATCACCCATCCGATGCTATTCTTGGTGATCCAGGAAGTTCTATTCAGACTCGTCACGGCAGTGCGTTTCTGACTTGCTTTATTTCTCAAGAGGAACCTACTTCCATAGGAGTTGCACTACAATCTGCCAATTGGATCAATGCCATGCAAGAAGAACTTGCGGAATTCACTCGCAACAATGTTTGGGACTTGGTAGAGAGACCATCGCATCAGTCAGTGATTGGCACCAAGTGGGTTTTCAAGAACAAGCGAGATGAGAATGGCATTGTAATCAGAAACAAAGCTCGTTTAGTCGCCAAAGGTTACAAGCAATGTAAAGGCATCGACTTCGACGAGACCTTCGCACCAGTTGCAAGAATGGAGGCGATACGGCTGTTCCTTGCATATGCAGCGTATCATGGTTTCACGGTATTCCAAATGGACGTGAAGAGCGCCTTCTTGAATGGCGAGCTAAAGGAGGAAGTATATGTCGAACAACCTCCAGGCTTTGAAATAGGCACCAAGGTGTACAAGCTGAGAAAGGCCCTGTATGGATTGAAACAGGCGCCCAGGGCTTGGTACGAGACGCTGTCCCAGTTCCTAATCAGCAATGGATTTAGGAAAGGGAAGATCGACAGGACTCTCTTCATCATCAAGGATGCTGATGATATGCTAATGGTGCAGATATATGTCGATGACATTATATTCGGGTCAAAGAATATGTCTCTCTGTGAGAAGTTTTCTCAACTAATGCAGAACTCATTCCAGATGAGTATGATGGGCAAATTAACATACTTCCTAGGACTCCAGGTCCAGCAGTCAGCTGATGGGATTTTCATTAATCAGCGGAAGTATGCCAAGGATCTAATTCAGAAATATTGCCCAGAGAAGACTAAAGCTCTCAGAATACCGATGAGCACCAGTTGCCAGATCTTTCTTGATGAAGAAGGAGAATCAGTTGATCCTTCCAGCTACAGAGGTATTATTGGATCACTTCTCTATCTGACAGCCAGCAGACCCGACATTTCATACTCAGTCGGAGTGTGTGCCAGATATCAAGCCAATCCAAAGAAGTCACACATGGAAGCTGCTAGGAGAATAGTGAAATACCTCAAAGGAACTGAATCACTTGGCTTATGGTACCCCAGGAATGATGAGCTTACACTCATTGGGTATTCAGATTCAGATTTTGCTGGATGCCGAATAGATAGAAAAAGCACCAGTGGTACGTGTCAGTTTCTAGGACACAAGCTAATCAGCTGGTTTAGCAAGAAGCAACACTCAGTTGCTACATCTACTACTGAGGCTGAATATGTTGCCGCTGCCAGTTGCTGTGCTCAAATTCTATGGATCAAGCAACAACTGGAAGACTATGAAGTGGACACTGGTTGTGTACCCATCTATTGCGACAACAGCAGCGCTATGTGCATAACGAAGAATCCGGTTCATCACTCTAGGACCAAGCACATAGACATCCGATATCACTTCATACGTGATCATGTCGAGAAGAAGGATATCAGCGTAGAGTACATCAGAACTGACGATCAACTGGCTGATATCTTCACCAAACCTTTGCCAGAAGCAAGATTCAAGGAGTTGTGCATCAAACTCGGTCTTATGGAGATTGATGCGAGCCCTAGTGTTGAGGAAGAATGAGTCCCAGCTCTCATTCCGTTCTTGATTTTCTGAAGGATGCTGATTAAGACTAAGTCCAAGCTCTTAGTCTTCATGTTTTTCTTTGTGGTAGCTCAAAACCACAGATGGTACCTACTGGCAGAACTTATTCCATAAACATCGAAGGAAATGAGTCCCAGCTCTCATTTCGAATTTGCCAGCAGTCATGCACCATCAGCAGAAGAAATTGGGTCCCAGCTCCCAATTCAAGCGATGGTGAGAAGATGGATTCCTGAAGGAGAAGATTATGCGGAATAAAATTGAGTCCAAGCTCTCAATTTTCTTAATCCTTCAAGTTGTCAGCAGACAACTGGTGATATATCAACGACTGGTGAAAATTGAGTCCGAGCTCTCAATTTGTCTTACACGGGAACCAGTTGTGAGTATCAGTTGTCAACTGGTAAGGAGGCCATGCTGACAGGGGGAAGTGTTCAACTGGCATATCCTGCTGATGACCAGTTATATTGCTGATGACCAGTTGAGTCCCAGCTCTCAACTGACGATCTCTTGAAGTCCAAGAGTCGTGCCAGCTGTCGCAGAAATGGCGGGATTGTTCAAATCCTCTTGCGTGGGCGTATCTCAGAATTTAATGCGGCATTTAATGCCACATTTAATGCGCACAGTGACTGCGCGGTCAAAAGGACATTTGCGACCAATCAGCATGTGCCATGTCAGCTACACGTAGCAGCCCACGTCAGCACGACCACGCACGTCGTTACAGGGACTCGTGCCAGCTGATGACCATCGATCCTCACTTTTGACGAATTAATCTCGTCCATCCAAACCAGCTTGGCACCAGTATAAATAGCGATCATTCATGATCGGGAAAACTCTTATCATTCCTTCCTAATTTACGAACATATTTTCTGATTCATCTTCCTTAAGAATTCCCAACATTTACTCCCTGAAAATATGGCATCCTCATCCAACCCCGCTGATGATAAATCATCCTCTGCCACTGAGTCTTTGGAGCTAGACTTGCCATTGGCCGAAGCCCACATGCCTACTTTTACAGGCATTGTGAAGGAAGAAGATATCGACTATACCTATCCTTTCAGCAAGCTCGTCTCACTGAATAAAGCAGCCACCAGACATCGCCTCTCTCACGCACAGATTCGAACAGCCCAAGTTCAGAAGGAGAAGATTCTGAACGACAAGCTGGCGGAGAAGCACCACGGCCCGGAGCTGATGGAGATGATAGATCATGAGCAGCTCCGCCCGTATTTGACGGCGACTCCCAGGACGTTCCATCCACATCTGGTCGCCGAGTTCTATGCTCGCGCGGTGATAGCTGACGACCGGAAATCATTTACCACATCGGTGTTCGGACACCTTATCACTGTTGACGCCGAGTACCTCGCCAACATCTTTGGAATGAGGAATGAAGGAGAGGAAGTGGCGACGTATCATAGGGATGATACAGTCGAGTTCCAGCGAAGGTGGGAGCAGTGGAGAAGGGAGGAGGTGACCGTTTTTGAAACGGGGATGAAGAAGTCAGAAATGGAAGATTTCTGGCAGATGGTGTGTGACATTGTAGTGCGCATGCTACAATGCGAGGTCGGCTCGTACGCCGAACTGAGCTTGAGAAAGTTCTCAGTCATGTGCGCCCTGGCAGACGGCATACTGGGCAACTGGGCCGAATTCTTCTTCGGCCGACTGCTGGAGAATGTTGAGAGGAATGTCACCGTGAAGACTGATGGGAAATTTCTTCACGCGGTGTCATTCGGGCTGAGGATCAGCCACATACTGGAAGTAGAGATGGGGGACGACGTCGACCAGGGGGAGCAACTGGTTGGATCAGATTTCATCCCAGTCACAAGGGTGAAACTGGCTGTCCCCGACTACAAGAAACCACGCCGGCTGAAGGGGAAGACGGCTCTGGACCCCGAAGAGTCTGTTTCTGAAGAAGATGCAGAACAGACATGGGAGGAAGTGCCAGCTGTGGCTCTCCCACTGCCAGCTGCGGCCAAGGATGAGCTTAAAAGGAAGCTAGAGGTCGAATCCTTATTCGTCTCTATGGAAGATGCAGTGGAGAAGGCTACCGGCATACATCCACGGGCATCAGCACAAGTGCCAGCCCCCAGGCCCCCTTCAAGCAAGAAGCCCAAGACCCACCAGCGCCAGCAGTCCCAGCCAGCTGCTGCCTATGAGCCAGCATCCGGGAAGATCTCGATACCAGTCAAGAAGTCCGTTCTTGGACTGACTGAGGAGGAGACCATAGAGAGGATGACCCGGAAGCGAAAGAGGGTTCAGACCAGAGCTCAGAAGCTGGTGGAGCAAGCAAAGAAGGAGCAACAAGCTTCCGTGGTGAGGAAGAAGCAGGCTCAGGCCAGACTGAAGGCCTTGGCCGACCAGCGTAAAAGAGAGGCTGAGCTGGCAGCCCGCGATGAAGCCTTTGCAAAGGTGCAGGCTGAGCATGAGGCCAGACGTCAGGCGCAACTGGCGGAGCAAGTGCACCAGGTGGCCAAAGGCAAATGGGAAGTTGCCCCAACTACAAGTGCAAGGCCACCAGCACCAGCTCCAGGCCAGATCTTATCAGAAGAATCTTTTACCCGCCTGATGGTCATGGGTGCTGATGAAGATGTACTATCCCTTGTGGATAAGTACCAGGAGGAGGAGGAGGTCACTGAAGTCCCTCCACCCGTGCAAGGGGGTGGTGGAGGTGAAGAAGACCCATTGGCCGCGCACGGGGGTGCCAGTGGAGGAGTTGAGGAGCGGGCGACCACCCCGGAAAAACTGGCGAGTTTTTCGGACATGAGCTCCGATTCGGAGGAGGAGCCGGAGCAGGCGGCAGCTGAGGAGGTGATACATCACTCCATGGTGCAGAGGATAGAGCCCAGGGATCTGTTCCCAAATTTTGAGGATGAGGCTCGTCGTCCTGCCAGTCGCCCACAATTGTCAGAAGTATCAACTTCTGGGCGGCCAGCGCCTGCACGTCATGTGCGACATGGAAGGAGGCAATACTTGCTCTGTATCCAAGAGCATCAACTAATTGATGAAGACATCTTCCAATCGCGTGTGTCAGGGGTACATCGGTGGGAGCACCGCGGGGCAATGGCGTTTCAAAATTCACGAGTGCCTGAGCCATCAGCATTCAATATCATCCCCATCAGCGGACTCCCCCACCAGTCGGTATACGCTTCGAGGATCTATGACTGGTGTCTGCCCCTGCAGCCGATGGTACTTCAATTCCACTCTCTATGAGTATGCTGAAAACATCACGGCGGAGGTGGAGAATGCCGTTAATGATGAAATGATAATCAGCTACCGAGGACTGTGGAGGGTGAATCCGGAACTATTTCTGGAGTTCCGGAGGTGGAGGATTTTCGACCTGTGCCAGCGCCAGCTGACTGTGGAGAAGTGCGTTGTTCTGTATGCCAGGCTAGGACTTGGTTACTGGAGATCAGAGGAGGCGTGGGCGAATGCATTCATGGATTCTGATCCTGAAATGCACCAGCAGCTGTCTACCAGGCGAATCAAGCGCCGTTTGAGGAAAATTGCAGAATTCAGACAGCTGACTGGGACTTCCGGCCTCCCTAGGCCAAAAATGGTTAAGCTACCATTCCTCCAGTTCCAACCCTCCAGCCGTGGATACCAGCTGATCTACGCGCTCCGCCGCTTGAAGGTCCTCACCGCTCTCCCCCGGATCCCTCCATATTTTGCCATTTTCTTTGATATGGCTGCCAGCGCTCTGCTGGTAGACCACATTGTGGAGGAGGATCCTACCCGTAGTTGGTGGCTGACCACTGCCGTCCCTAATGTTCCGATTGTTATGGGCGACCTTGTCCCTTATAATGAGGACTGGCAGCTGGTGGACTTCACAGCCCCACCTATTTTTGAACAAGGCCCGCCAGCACCAGCCGCGGTGCTCGCGGAGGAGCCAGCAGCAGCCGAGGTACCAGCGGAGGAACCAGCTGCAGCAGCGGTACCAGCGGAGGAGCCAGCCCCAATGGAGATAGCAGCTGAATCTGAACCAACAATGGCTCCTTCCGTACCTGATGTGCCCTCCTCTTCCATAGAAGTTTCAGCGCAGCCAATCTCTGAAATTCATCCTCCTGCGCAACTCCTTGCTTACATTGATGCCAGGATGGATCAGCGCTTCGCCACTTTCCAAGCTGATGTAACGCAACAAATGGAGTCCGTCACCGCCGGTGTCACCACCTTTTTGGCGCGGATCCAAGAGGGGGAAAGTGCGCGAGCACGGGCTGAAGAGGAGAGGGCCAAAATTGCTGAGGAAGAGAGACGCCTCGCAGCCGAAGAGAGAAGGATTGCTGCAGAATGGAGGCTGAAGAGAGAGGAAGACATGGCTGCTCTTACTGCGATCCTGAGGTCCTTAACCGGTGGTCGAACTCAGTCACCAGGATCATCTTCTAAGCCATAGTCTTGTCTCTTTATGTTTTGTAAGTAAATCTGTTAGACTAGTCAGTTACCATTCATTGTACATGTAATTGCTATATCTCTAATGGAATGATTAACTGACAAGTTGATGACAATCTCTTATTGTCCAACAATTGTCTAAGTTTTTACTTACCAGCTGAATTTACACATCCAGTGTAATCAGCACCAGCACTCATCTTGCATGTTAAACTTATTTACATGCTTACTTGCTCTGTTCTTAAATTCCATATTTTTAAACGAGCAATATCTTTCCTTGGTTGAGGGGGAAGATTTCTTTTAGTTAGAGCTGATGTTGAGGAAGTAATTTCATGGGTTTAGATCTGATAGGTTTCACTTGTAAAACCCTGAAATCCTTTGTAACTTTCCTCATCAGCTGAGTGCTCGCTGGTTAGGCTTTGATCGCACCAAAAAGGGGGAAATTGTTGGGAAATCTGTCCAAGGTTTCCTTTCCCAGTAGCTTATTTGTTTAGATTATAGTTTTGGTGGATCAAATCCTAAGTCCTACCAGCGTCAGTTGTCTCTACATAGCTCTAGTCTCAAATGTAAAGTCCTGTTTAGGCTTTTGAGTTGTAAGTCGCAGCTGATCAAGACTCATGCTGACACTGTTCACCAGCATGAGAAGAGCTTACCACTGGCTACTGTTCATCAGCAGGCGGCTGACAAAGACTCGCGCTGACACTGTTCACCAGCGGTGAGAAGTGCTTATGACTGGCTACTGTTCACCAGTTGGGAAGGGTTTCATCAGCAGGCGGCTGACAAACCTTACCAGGAGAATACGTGTTCCTACTTACACTATTCACCAGCGGTGATTTCACCAGTCATGGGAGATTCCGAGAAGAGTTAACATCTAGAGATTTGGTAGACTTTGATGATGCCAGGGCAAGTCACCAGCAGAGACTGCCAGCAGAAGATCACCAGTATGATCTGCCAGTCAGATGTTACCAGCAGAATTCCAGATTCTCTCTCCCAGCGCCGTAGAGACAAGAAGAAGATTCTCTGAGGAATCGACTGACAAAGGATGACTTTAAGGAAGGATAACTTAAAGTCTATCAGTCACAAGACGCCAGTCTTATTCCTCGGACTGACAGAGAGAGCCGTTCTGACACAAAGAGATCTGTGTCAGATAAAGCGGTCTTAGGTATGGCCTTTCTCCGGAAAAGCATACCTGCCGTCGTCAGAAGGACATCCGAGGTCTGACACCTTTCTGGATGCGTCCAAATGGCTAGAAAGTTTGAATCGGTTCCTGCGGCTATAAATACGTCGCAACTACCAACATTCAAAGCTCTCACTCTGGCACTCTCTCTCTCTCGTTAGAAGCTCGGTTGACACATTGAATACTCAGATATCTCTGCTCAACCACCGAAATTACTGCAAGTTATTTCGAGGCTTTTCAAAAAGCTTTCCGTGTGTTGATTTATTTAAACACGAGACTTCAAGCTTTACGCTTGTAAGTTTAGAGATCTCATTTTGTGTTCTTTCTCTTCGAGGAAGTTCACAGCAGCTCCTGTGCATTCTAGCACTTGAGTTATTACGGGCGAACCTTGCTGCAAAAGGAGTTACGTTCTTGGGAGAACTAAACACCCAAATCGCTGTGGAGGTTGAAGTGACGTGCTCGCACTCCATCAGCAGAAGAGAGCTGAAGAGGAAACCAGGATCGGGAGCGGTTGATCTAGTGAACTGGTGGACAAGGCATTCACCAGCTAGAGATATATCGTAGGCAACCTGTAACCGATTGCTCATAGTGAAATTTCCAGTGCTTCGACTGGAGAGTGGACGTAGATCGATTGATCGAACCACTATAAATCCTTTTGTCATTTATCAGTTTTCTGCTTTACATTCTGATTTAAAACCCAGCACTCAAGTGCTGGTGTATGTTCTGAAACTGATATAACTGTGCAAACTTGGCCAAAATATTCTAAGTATTAATTCACCAGCTGACCAGTTGTCAGCTGCGTACTTAGTAACCAGCACCAGCTGACCAGTTGCCAGTTGTCAGCTGTGTGCTAGTAGCGTGCAAAGAAATCAATTAACTTTATATTATTTCCGCTGCGTATTGAAACGTGTTAAACTCTGATAAATCGGGACCAACATCATGTCGGGAAGCTCGTACGTTCTTCCCAGTTTTTTAACTCAGCAACTATGTTGTTGAATCTGGCCTCCATGCCCTTGATGGTTTCACCTGGAATCAATCAATAAGATTTATACCTCTCTACCCAGTACTGTAGCTTGTTTCTCTTCATCTGATCCATTTCCGTACTTAGAGTTCCAAGAAAATCCCACATTTCTTTGGCATTCTCGTACTCCAATGTTTCTGCCATTAGCGTAGGTGACAAAACACCTAAAATTAAATCCATGGCTATGTAATTTAGTTGGTCACGGGCTTGTTTTTCTTGAGTCCATTCTTCAAACAGCTTGTCCACCATTACGTCTAGTCCTGCTACGTCCTCTCCAACCCTTGTCTTTACCTTTTGGATCTTTATTGGTCCTTTTTCGATCACTTGTCTAATCTCGGGATGAACGTTCATCAGTGTGATCAAAGACCTCTTTTTCTATGTAGAGTAGGATTCTGGAGTGAACTTTGCAAGCTTCGCATTGTTTGTCATTGCTTTGAACCTGAGCTAAACACAAAAACATAGATATGCAAGGAAAATCTGGATCTGGTCCTAAGTGACTTAGAAGCTGCTAGTCTATAAAGACTAACCGCTCTGATACCACTTGTTGGTCGCCGATCAGAGTGTTTTATATGCAGCGAAAGTATTAAATCAATCTTGCACGTGTCTTGCTAAGGTCACGACTTAGCAAGTGTTTATCAAATATATTTTAGCTCGATTATTTATTAAGTTAATTTGCAGATAATACTACAACACTTGATGTGTTAAATTTCTAATACACACATGCATAATATAACGAAATAAAGTAGGAGAGACAAGAGGATTTATAGTGGTTTGTACAACTGTTCATTGTCCACTCTTCAGTCCTCTGTCTGAAAATTCACTAGAAGAATGAGTACAACGTCAGGCATGATCTCTAACGTTGAGCAGCTCCTCCATCTGGTCAGCGCGCACCTTCAAGCACCTCGATCGCCAATCTTCAACTTTTGTCGCTCTGTAGAGTGAGGACAAACCTCCCTTCTCCTTGGACGTCGACTGATGGTAGTTTTATAGTTCTTCCAAGAACCTATTCTAGTGTTGGCGATGTCTGCGAGAATCACGCTTGTAGAGCAATCGTGACTGTTAGATTCTTTCCAAAGTAGAAAGAATCCCAAAATAACCTTGGAAGCTTAACTTCGTAGGTCTCGAGCTTCAGTTTGATAGAATCAAACACTAGCTCGGATGAGTACGCGTAATGTAGAGAGTGATTTAGATCTCCTCTTCTTATTTCTGTAAGTAGAAATTCGTGAACCGTTGAATCAAATTAGGATGAAACCTATTTATAGGTGAAGATTCTAACGACTGTTTGAATCTTATCCGTTAGACTCAAAGGCATTCCTCGCCTATCTCCGTTCCTCCTTTTTATGCAGTGGTCGGAGACTCTTCAACTCTTCTCGTCTCTGATTGGCATAGCCTCTATCTGTAGCCATCTCTATCATAACGGATCTTTTTGGTTTAAATCTGAAACCTCCTTTTGTCTGATGATTGTTCTATCCTCTGATTCGTCGGGTTTCCTTGTGATTTAGATCTTTCTGATTTACGAATTCAATGTCTTTCTTGATTGTTGATGGTCGTTTGCTGGTTTTTTGTATACGGCTGGCATCTCAGCAGTCTGTGGTAAGATATTGTAGCATTTTGCTAGAGTTACTTCTTCAGCATTCTTGTAGCATTTCTTCGTATTGCTAGACGTGTTATCTTCAACACTCTTCAACAATTATCAAATCTACTGATTCCTTCAGCATTCTTGATTCTTCTTCTTTTCTAGATCTATTACAACTCGAGTATATATTCCCTATACAAGACTTTTACATTTGACTTGATGCTGAGTTGCTAGAGCTTTGATGCACCAAAATATATGAATACATGATCTAACAACGATGAGGGTTTAGTATATCTAAAAATATTCCTAACAGATATGAATATAAACATAATGATAAATTTGAATGAGATACATATGGCTATATATGGACAGATATGAATGAAAGAGTTATGGATAAATATGAATAGATATGGATGATTATGGATAGATAGATACCAACAAATATGAATGGGATAGATTTGATATGGATTTTCAAAAAATATGGGATAAGATATATATAAATATTGATGATTTTAGATATAAACATCTGATTGGTAACTTCGGTGTGCACAATTGGTTCCAGTTGCTCTCCAATGCTCCGTCCTACCATGGTCTGAATGAATTGCTAGAGGTCCTTCTGATAAGTACTAGAGCTCAAGGGTTCAATTGTCATGATTTGGGGTTCCTCAGATAGCACTATTTGATTCTCGGTGGTAGACATGGGAACAACGGTATCCAATGCTTGAGAAGAAGTGGATGGTTGGTCAGCATGAGCTATTGCAGCGGGTGCATTCTCCCTTCTTTCGTCTTCTGCAGCAGTTATGGGAGAAGAAGACCTAGCGCTTTGCATCCTGAAAGATTTGTTGGCCAGTTGATTAAGAACCTTTTCTTTGAACTCCAACATCTTCTTCATGTTTTCTTCTCTCTTTTGTGCGGCTTGTTCCTCAGCTACGACCATCTGTCTTCTTGTGGCCGAAGTGTTCGATGGAGATTCTTCAGCAGCATATTCGGATGGTGGCAGTGAGCGATCTCCAGTGATTGCTCTGTGTGCCTTGATCTTTTGCAGCCTTATAGCAACCTGCTTCTCCATATACTGTCATTTGGATGTCTGATCCATCCAATCTTCAGCCCATTCTTCTTCACTCCTCCAATAGTTGAGACCCATCCTGGCTATCATGATCGTGTGGTCTTCATAATGTAGTTCATGAGTGGCATAATCAAAGAATCGCCATCTCTGGAACTCTGTTCTTAGCCATTCAAGATCGAATGACTCGCCCAATAATTCTGCAGGATATAAGTTCTCGACTTCGGCAGCAACTTGAGTTTCAATAAAGATACAAATATCTTTTGCCCATGAGATGAGATCTTCGTTCTTCTCATCCCTTACAGTGACAGAAGGACACCACTTTGCAATCCGCTTAGCTCTGTAGTTCCTATAAGGTAGTCCTTCCATGGGCACTCGTAGAGTTTCTCCTCTAAACATGGATTCACCATCTGCAAGCAGTGTGGTAGCTCCTGTGGTCCCTGCATATTCATCATCGGTAGTTGGGATGTCACTAAATGATATACTTGACACTTCGGGAGAACTAGGAATTAGGATACGCCTCTGTTATAGTGACTCAATGGTCCTTTCGACCACATTTGTAGTATCCGCTTCTGAACACCATCCTGGAACTATTGATGGATCCATTCCCAATGCTCGTAGGAACTGCTCATTCCTAGCTCGCACACTTGCAGTAAGATTAGTTTGTAGTCTTGCTCTGGTTGCAGCATTGAGTGAGGTAGTAACTTCTGTTTTCATCAATGTCTCATTAGCAATGATCTCAGTGACCGCCATCGTTCCTGCTGGTGTGATGAATTGTTGAACGTCTACTTTGATATCTACCTCTGGATGTGTTGTATCCTCATATTCTTTGTTCTTAAGAATAACATCCTCCTCCTCTGCTACCTTTTCTCCTGGATCAGCAGTTGGGATCTGGACTATTTCCTCCACCAGATCAGCTTCTGCCATAATCGTAACAATTTGGCTTCCTCATTGCACAACAGTCTGTGACACAAAACTTTCAACATTAGCTTCAGCACTTACGCTTCCCCCTTGAGTGGTGGCGGGCTGAGCAGTCATGGTATCAGAACTCCTTTCCCCTAGCACAGGAGTCTGTAACCTTCTTCATTCTTTCACGGCTTCTTTCAATTGCCTTCTCTCAAATTTGACATTTGTCACAACGTCTGGATTTTCAAATCTTTCTTCAGCAAACCTAACCTTTGCTTTCCCTTTTCTAGATTTTGCCTTCTCGACGTCTCTTCGGCTGATGCGACCAGGTCTTTCTCCAGCTTGTATCTTGGCATTGCGCTCCGCATAGCTGGCCATGACCTTCTCATAATCAGCATCCCTCTGCTCAAGAGTCATCTGCAGCCTGAATTTGTCAAAGTCTTTTTTCTCGCATGCCCTTTCGAACGCTTTTTGTTGTCGCTTTTTCTTTCGCAACTCCTCCTCTTCGAAGAATTCAAGCCTTCGTTTTGCAGCTGTCTCAGTGGTTTTTGCTAGAATCTGCTCAACAACATCGGAAGTTGGTAGAGAAGTGTCTACCTCTGGCACTGTGAACTTCACGGTTGATTCTTGTAATCGGTCGCGCTTGCCCTTCTTCTTGGCTTATTCCTCATCACCTGCTGGCTTTCTCCTCCTCTTATGAGGACTTCTTTGTGAACGTCTCTTCTTCACAGTAGTTTTCTCTGAGGGTTGATAGGATTCCAGCGGTGTGATGTCGACCAGATGTTCAAGTTCAGTGAACAGATGTTCAAGTTCAGTGAACAGAGCATCCTGTTCTACTTTCCTTCTTTCCTCTTCAACTTCTTCTGCAGTAAGTGGAACAACAGTAGTCATGATATCATGTCCTTGATAAAGATCTTCTTCGTCGGAGACTAAATCATTGGGGTTGACATTGCTTTTTTCTTTAGGAATCAATGGTTCCTTGAAACTCATAGGCGGTTGTTGTTTTAGTCGCGCTTGTTCTTGAATACCCACTTGGTTCTGATTACTAACTAGTGAGTTGGGCGATCGACGAGTTCCCATACGTGATTTCGTGTAAATTCTGACAATTCTTCCTGCATCACGTTGATCCAATCAACTGATTTAAGTGCGTCTGCTACTTTGGTAGGTTCCTCTTGAGACATGAAGCACGCTAATGTGGCACTGTGTTTGGTTTGGATTGGATCTATAAGATCACCTAGAATTGCTTATGTGGGATGATATCTAAGTAGCCAGTTTGGTCTTTGTAGCTCTTCTACTGGAATGGCTTGACTACTGGACATTCCGATAGGTTCTTCTGAGACTGGTACATCAACAAATTGTAGGTTTTCCAAGTTGTCTGCTAGACTTGTTGGGGTGTCTTCTACTGAATGACTGTCTTCAGGAATATCGTCTGCTAGATTCTGGTTTACTGATGTAGTACTCCTAACTTCAGCAGTCTCCTCCTGGTTGACCTCAGCAGAGTTGTTTTTAGTAATCTCTTGCCATTTTAGGGAGCAAACTCTTTATCTTGCTGAGGATCTTCCTCATCTTGAGTTCCCTCTTGACATGTGCGTTCTTTGAGAGAATTTATAGTGGCCTCAGCATTACCATTTGCATCACCGGCCATCCTGACTGTTGGCTGATCAGTCAAGATCTCCGGTAGAGATGATGATTCACTCATTAGCCTAGTTGGATCAATCGGTTTAGCTTCGAAAGTATTTGAGCCCGAAGATCCATTGATATCATTGGTTTCACGAGTCTCATCTCCTTGACTTCTCATGGTCCTGCGCACTAAAGTAGCTTCATCAAATATAACATTGCATGTTATTTCCACAAGTTTAGTTGTCTTATTAAGAACTCTATATCCCTTGTGAGATGGATGTCCATATCCTAGGAACACTCCTTCGTCTGCTTTGGAGAAAAAGTACTTAACTTCGACTTCCCATTGTTATGGATATAACATGGTGAACCAAAAGCACGAAGATAAGCTAAGGAAGGCTTACGATATGATATATTTCATAGGGAGTCTTGTTGAAGCGAAGATTCAATCCACTTCGATTCTGCGTGTAGCAAGCATTCATTGCAGCTTCTCACCAATATCTTTGGCTCAGATCTGTATCTGCAAGCATTGTTCGCACAACCTTTTTGAGAGTCATGTTTCTTCTTTCTGCTAGACTATTCTGCTGAGGTGTTCTTGCAGTGAACCTTTCATGTCCTATCCCAGCGTCGGCGCAGAAGTCCACAATGCTCCGTTACAGAATTCTGTACCGTTGTCAGATCTTATTCTTTTCACAGTGAGTTCTTTGTCATTTTGTACTCGAAGTATCAACTCCGGTAGAACGATCTATACTTCATCCTTGCTTTTTGAGTAGTCTCACCCATCTGTACCTGGAGAAATCATCAATAACAACAAAGGTATATGCTTTGTTACCTACAGTGGGTGGAGTCACTGGGCTGAATAAATCCATGTGTAGCAGCTCAAGGGTTCTGTTTGATGTGGCCTTTTCTGGATTGGATCTGAAAGACGATTTGGCTTGTTTTCCTTGTTGACAGGCTCTGCATGCTCCTTCCTTCTTGAAGGTTTCTCTGGGTAGTCCTGCAACAATATTATTTTTGGCAATATAATTGATAGTCTTAAAATTTAGATGCATTAGCCTTTTGTGCCATAGTCAGTTTGTTTCTTCTTTGCTGAATGCTATGAAGCATGATGCTTGTTGAGCACTTTCCCAGTCAACGATATAGAGTCCTCATTTCCTGATTCCTCTAAGCTTTATGTCTCTAGTGGTCCTATCAGCAATTTCACAACCTATATAAAGAAAGAAACAATATATCAATTTTCACTTAGATGGTTGATGCTCAGTAGATTGTGCTTGAGATTATCGACGAGGGCCACGTTGATTATTCGCATTCCATTATGCTCGATGCACCCTCTTCCGATTACTCTAGCCTTTGAGTTGTCACCAAATGAGACTGAAGGTCCTCTTAATTTTTTAAGTTTTGTGAAGATCTCTTCATCTCCAGTCATGTGACCTGAGCATCCACCGTCTAGGATTCATTCTTTTAATTTTCTTGATGTTTTTCTTCCTGGACCCTATACCTGCAAAACAAAGAAGTTATATTTTCGGTACCCGATCAATTACGGGTCTTGCAGGATTAGTTCTCTAGATCATTCCTTAGGGAATCCAGACTTTCGTGATTTTGACATTCCATTTGACATCAAGTTTTACTACCTTTCCATTCCTATTGGAGTGATATCTTGAATTAGCATAGGAATGTGTAGTAGTGTGTTGAGCCATCACTGTCTTTTGGAAATGTATTGATTAAGACTCTAGCCTCAAGTAGTTGTTCTTGCTACTTGGTGTGTATGTTGGCTTCCTTCCGATCTCAGCAGATTGCTTAGCCTTGCTAGAATTTTTATGGTCCTTCCTAGCAGATGGAACGATCTGCTGAGTTACATACGCAAACTTTGATGATCTTTTCTCAGCAGACTTGTAGTTATGTCTTTGCTGAGCAGTCAGCTGAGGGATGTTGGTCTGCCAACATTTCTGCTGAGCAAGATTAGCTGATTTAGCGTTTTCCCTCTTGTCCTTTCTAGCTGAATGTTGAATCTTCCCACTTTTTGGGACAAAGGTAATCCTTTGAGATTTGTTTGATTCAGCATTGCATGATTTTCCTTCATCAAAACCTATTCCAGCGAAGTTTTTCAAACTTCTTTGAACACTAAGAATCTCATCTAAATCTCTCGTGCTTTTTGAAAATTTACACTGACAGATAGTTTGCACGGAGTTTTTGTTTTTCAAGGCTTCATTCTCCTGTTTTAAAATACTGAATTTTTCGATCAAGGAGAAGAATTATGTATTTAATTTCAAAAGTTCCTCGTCTGCTGACCTAGATTTTTCAATCTCACTGTCAAAACGGAAAGCTGAGATTTCAACGAGGAATTCTCTTTTACTAGAACGTCCTTCAATGCATGAACTTTAGAAAATTCTTTTTGTAAGAACTCTACAGTTATCTCGTCTGATTCTGAGTAATATGAATAAGTTGTGTCATGCATATTATCAGAAGTATAGGCAGTAGACAGAATAGAAGTTCTTACCTGGTTTCTTGTAACAGCTAGAGTTGATTCTCTTGTCTGCTCTCCATTGATATGTCGACCATGAATACCATGAGAACATACTCCTCATCTTCTGATGAATAGTTTTTGTCGTCATGATGCGGGATGCCTGGTATTTCTGTTCTTGTCAGTAAAGCTTTAGTTACAACTTTTGATGCTCGCCTTTCGAACAGCTTCCTTAAACTTTCCCATTCCTCTTGATCTACTCAAGGACATTCGAACTTCAGGTGATCTGGGGATTTGCATTCATAGCATGTTCTTGGCGCTTTCTTGACATTTCTACTGTCTGCTGGTTGACTTTGTTGAAGCTCTTCCTTCTTCCCTTTGGCTTTCAATAACAGCTTTTGCAATCTTTTCATTTGTTCTTCCAGTTCGCTGACTGAGTATTCTGCTTCCTTTCATTGAGATCCGCTGATGGATGGAATCTCCTTTGTCGAACTAGATTCGGCTGGTCAATCTGAGTGGAATGACCTCTTATTTTTCCACTTTTGTCCGTCTCTCTTTACGAAGAATGCAACATCATCAACTAGTTCTTCAGTGGTTACTGTAGCACGAACAACTTCGTTTTTGTTTATCTGCTTGATGTCCCATTCATGGGCCTTCAGTTGAGCAAAAACATCGTTGGTGCTGATTGCTGAGAGATCTTTCTCCTTTAGACTGGTCACTTTGACATACCAGTCCTCCTTTGGAAGTCTTGAGAGAATATTTGAGTTCATGTCGGGAAGCTTGTATGTTGTTCCCAGTTTCTTTAACTCAGCTACTATGTTGTTGAATCTGGTTTCCATGTCCTTGATGGTTTCACCTGGAATCAATCGAAAAGATTCATACCTCTCTACCTATTATTGTAGCTTGTTTCTGTTGATCTGATACATTTCTGTTCTTAGAGAGCCAAGAAAATCCCACATTTCTTTGACATTCTCGTACTCCAACGCTTCTGCAATTAGATTAGGTGACAAGACACCTAAATTTAAATCCATGGCTACATAATTTAGTTGGTTATGGGCTCGTTCTTCTTGAGTCCATTCTAAAAACGACTTGTCCACCATTACGTCTCGTCCTGCTACGTCTTCTCCAACCCTTGTCTTTACCTTTTCGATCTTAATTGGTCCTTTCTCGATCACTTGTCCCATCTCAGGATGTACGTTCATCAGTGTGATCAAATACCTCTTTTTCTAGGTAGAGTAGGATTCTTGAGTTAACTTTGCAAGTTTCGCGTTGTTTGCCATTGCTTTGAACCTGAGCTAAACACAAAAACACAGATATGCAAGGAAAATCTTGATCTGGTCCTAAGCGACTCAGAAGCAGCTAGTCTATAATGACCAACCGCTCTGATACCACTTGTTGGTCCCCGAGCAGAGTGTTTTATATGCAGCGGAAGTATTAAATCAATCTTGCACGTGTCTTGCTAAGATCTCGACTTAGCTAGTGTTTATCAAATGTGTTTTAGCTCGATTATTCATTAAGTTAATTTGCAGATACTACTACAACACTTGATGTGTTGAGTTTCAAATACACGAATGCACAATATAACGAAATAAAGAAATATAGACACAAGGATTTATAATGGTTCGAAAAACTGTTCTACGTCCACTCATCAGGCCCAAAAATTCACCTGAAGAATGAGTACAAGGTGAGGCCTGATCTCTAACGTTGAGGAGCTCCTCCGTCTGGTCAGTGCGCACCTTTAAGCACCTCGATCTTGAATCTTCAACCTTTGTCGCTCCGTAAAGTGAGGACAAACCTCCCTTCTTCTTGGACGTCGACTGATGGGAGTTTTATAGTTCTTCACATAACCTATCCTTGTGTTGGCGATGCCTGTAACAATCACGCTTGCAGAGCAATCGTGACTGCTAGATTCTTTCCAAAGTAGAAAGAATCCAAAAATAACCTTGGAAGCTTAACTTCACAGGTCTCGAGCTTCAGGTATGATAGCTTTGTGGGAATTTTTCAATCAAGCACTAGCTCGGATAAGTTCGTGTAATGTAGAGAGTCTTGGTCCCGGATCAGAGTCGTCTTGGTGAGTATCGAACAACAAACACACACGAATGCAACAAAATATTAACGTTCACTTGCACTTTAGTTATTATCAATATTGTTTAGCTAAGCCTGGAATATGGTTTCTTACAGTTATACTCTAGCAACTTGGTTGCTAGGTTTCAAATCAGCACAGTAAATAGTAAGCAACAAAACAGTAAGAACACACAATATTTATAGTGGTTCGATCCAATAGATCTACGTCCACTCCTTAGCCGTATCGCTAAGAATTCACTAAAAAGATATACGAAATACAAGGATTCGTCAAACACTTGCTGTAGGCGGTGAGCTTTCGACCCGGCCGCAATAAAACTATCCTCCGTTACTTTGTTCTTTCCAGTCCACAACTACGGCCAAGTCAAGGGCGGCACCTTCGTAAAACTTGTCCTTCGCTGGAATGGAGGTTTTATAGTTCTCTCCTGAACTTTGTCTGGTTTTGGCAGTTGCCCGTCGGAGTCAATCTCTTTTTAGAGATGTGACTGCTGGATGCTTCCTAGGATGGAATGTATCCCAATGATTAGATTCTGGAACTAAGTCAAGGAATCTCTTGAAGGTAGTGTCAGATACTCAATGGGGGACACTCCTGGTTGTTGAGAGCTTTGAATACACTTTATCTCGTGCTCTCAACTGACTACTTTATCACTTGGTTCGCTTTGTCAAAGGAATCTCTTACTTAGGATTTTTGCGAGTGTATGCAGGGATTGAAGCAGTAGTCGTCTCTCTGTTTTGGACTTGTCTTTTATACCTGTAGATTTAAACTTTGAATCTCCATACCCGTTAGACACAACGGCTCCTTCGTCCAAGAGTGGGTAGACTTTATCCGTCCTTTCTGGTGTCGTATAGTACTTTCCGAACTACTTCGAGAAAGCTTTTTCCTTGCTTGTACTTTTGTCAGAACGAAAGTATTAGCAGTTGTTGCTAGCTACCTTGTCTTGCTAAGCATTTTCGGATAGTGCTAGCACGATCTGCTACGTCTTTTGATTGCTAAGCATCTCTAGCAATCTACTCTTCCATGTATCGGACTGCTGACTCCTCAGCAGTTGCTTATATTTAGCATTTGAGACCTTTGACTTTGGATTGCTATATCTTCTAGCAATCTGCTAAGTGCTAGCAAATGCTGACTCCTTCAGCATTCTGCTATCGCTTGATACTTAGCAAATGCTGATTCTTCTAACATTCTGCAATCTCTTCTTTACTTCCGACTGCTGAGTAGGGACTCCTAGCAGTCTCTTCCTTTAGTATACGATTACTAACTCCTTAGCAATCTTCCTTCTTAGCACTTGATTGCTAACTCCTTTAGCAATCTTCTTCATCTGCTAATATCTCTAGCAGCTACCATCTGCTAGGAATACTTCTTGCAATCTAATCTATTACAACTCAATACTTAGCCTATACAGGACTTTACAAGAGTTGCTAGACTATGCTAGAATTCAGCAATTGATCGACCAACTACTAAGGTTTGATCCAACAAAACCTTTTACAATTTGATCCTAAGGAAGGAATTCAGGCATAATTCCCAACAATTTCCCCCTTTTTGGTGCGATCAAAGCTTACTATCACTTGCTGAATCTAAGAGGAAGAATATCTGAGTTTACAAGAATTTTCTAAGTACAGAGCTATGCTAATCTAGCAATCTAACTCAGAGTTTATCCATCTTAGTTCTAGCAGGATTGGTTTTAGAAATTCCCCCTCAACAAGTGCTGGGAATATTTCTCAATTAAAACATAAGTAAAAATGCTACTTAGCTATGTGCTAGAATCTAGCACTCAAATAATCAGCAGGCATTTTACTTAACCAATGACTCAACAAATAACTCAGTATACAAATGTAAATTCGCTGAATACACTCAAGGTGTATATCAACTTAGACACGCAGCAAAAACTCAGAAATGGACAATGAGAAATTGTCTAAATCTGATCCATTTTCATTCATATGATATGATTAATACAAGTACAAATGAAAAGGATAAGATCAAAAGGAATGCTAGAAGATGATTTGCTAATGTAAGAAATTAAAGATCAAGAGTCGGGAGCAGGCTTCTTCGACTTGTCATACTCGTCAAATTTGCCGATGGCCAACTGCACGAACTTCTCCAGATACTCCTTGCTAGCTTCACGTTCGGCAGCCTCCCTCTCAATCTTCTTAGCCATCTTCTCGTTCTCCATCTCTAGCATATTGATCTTTAGCTCAATTTCCTTCTTCTTAAACTCCTCCAGAGCTCTTCTCTTCTCCTCCTCAGCAGCTGCCAGAGCCTCTTCTTCCTTCTTCCTATGCTCGGCTTCAGCAAGTCTCCTCTCTTCCCCCTCTTTGAGAGCAGCCAAAAAGGTGGTCGAGAAAGATTGAGCAGTTTGCGCCATTTGCTGCTAGGATTCTGCTACGTCCTCCTTCAGCACTTCCATAATTGTCTTTACCTCAGCAACATCGGTTTTAACCTCAGCAACCTCGGTTCGGACTTCAGAAACTCCAGATATGACTTCATCAATCTCCCTCCTTATATTCTTCGCTTTCATCGCCATTCGCTCAGTCATGGAGGATACAACACTTTGCACCGCGAATTGGACAACAGAATTTAGGTAAGAGGGGAAGTCTTGAGAACTCACCGGAGTAGCATAGAATGATTAAGTTGTGGTCACTAATTGTTCTTGACCTCCAGCAGTGGTAACCTCTTCCATCACAGCATCAGCTCCACCATAAGCAGCAAAATAGATTAGATTCTTCGTTAATAAGGTGTTGGGCTGCTTCCATGGCTTGAATGATCTCTCCTTGAGCGTCAGAATAGCGAGCTTCCTCGGCAAATAGGCACAGTGCTGCACTCTTGGCTTGAGCAATCTCTGCTTGAGCAGCCAGGTAGCGAGCCTCTTCATCTACTATTCTCTGAGCAGCCTCCAAGATTTGAGCATTCTCAGCAGCCTTCGCCTCCTCTTCTTGAGCAGCTTGTATCACGTCAAGAATGTCAAGGTTCAAAAATATGACCAGCCTCTTATCTTTGGCACTTAGCTCAGCGACCTCACGTTCTGCAGCCTCAGCAGCCATCTTGGCTAGCTGCCTTTCCTTCTATTGAGTCTCGTACTCTGCTTGCCTTCTTCTGTACTCTGCTGATGTCTTAGCCTGGCGCTTAGATAATTAAATTCTGACGTCTGAGTAGCCATTAGGAGCGAAGGTGGATTTCGGCAAGGATGGGGCAGGGTTGAACAACCTATGAGCTCGAATGGCCTGGACTCTCGCCAGCACCTGCTTATCAGAATATTGCTTCGTTCCCGCCACTTGATCGATCCAATCGTTGCACCACTGCTCCTCAAGTCTCCAGAAGTTTAGGCCCTTTGTCATGATCACTAACATCCTTTCTTCAAAGCACAACTGGTGCGCGACATAGTCAAAGAATTTCCACAGTCTGAACTCCTCACAAAGCACCTTTCCTTCTTGGTAGATTCATCCATCTCAAAATAATATGTATTGGCGATGTCTCGCTCAACCTCAGCCTTGACGAACTCTTCAATATCAAAAAATAGAGTAAGTAGATCAGCATTTACCTCTTCAGCGAGAATGACTGGCACACACCATTGCGCTACTCGCCTTGTCTTCCATCGGCGCCCTAGTAGACCTTTGAAAGGAATTCTCAGCTCGTCATTCCCTTATGTGGAGATTTTCCTTAGATATGCAGCATCGTAAACATCCTTTGATTCTCCATTAGAATCAAATTCGGAGAAACAAGTGGCTAAGAAGCCAGGATCCTGTTCGGCATGCTCTGGTCTTGTAGCAACATCTGCTCCTTCAGCTCTTCCGTAAGTGCTAGCAACTTGCTCAGCACCCGAGCCTTCAGCAACGTGAGCAGTCTGCTCAACATGCGGTCCCTTAGCACTGCCAACCTCCTGCTCGGCATGCTGACCCAAACCGGATGGACCATCATCCTCATCTCTGCGCGGCACATCCTCATCAGTACTGTTACTACTGCTGGGCTCTTCATTTGGTTCACGGATTTGAACACCTTTGCCTTTGAATTGTTCTGGCGTATTAAACGTTCCAGACTGCAAGAGTTGATCAAACTCTTTGTCGGATAAGATCTCCTCTTCTGGCACTATTTCTCCAGCAGCATCGGTTTTGGGTATGGTAACGGTAATCCTACCTCCTTCTTTGTCGTTCCCTTTCTTCTTCATGGTGGTTGTTGTTGCTGACTCGGATGCCTCCCGTGCTGCCTGCTCTAACAATTGAGCAGCCATCTTAGTAGCTAGCTGGTCAGCGGCTTTCTTCGCGTCACGCTCATAAGCAGCCTGCTTTGCTTGCTCAAAGTTCCGATCACGAGCATCGAATATCATTTGTTCCATGTTTTTCTTGAACTTTTTCTGCTCCAGCGCTCATCGCTCGGCTTGCCTCTTCCTCATTTTCTCCCTCAGAATTCGGAGGTGCTCCTCAATGGGCTTAGAGTAAAGTGGCTCCTCCTTTTCGGGCTCTTTCTCCTGCACTTGCTCAGCAACCTTAGCAGGCTCCTCAGTAGCTTTCTCGTCTTCCTTTTTAGAGTTCTTCACCAACCTCTGCCTCTTCTTCTTTTCAGGCTCCGTAGTGGTGAGGATGTCCTCAGATGGCTTCTGAAACTGCCTCCTCATCCTTCGCCTCTCTGGTGTAGTAACCTCTGTTTGGGGCTTCTTGGGAATAGTAGCAGTGAGCGGATCTTGTTGAGCAGTAGATACAGGGACATCTCCGAGCTCGAGTTTCTCAATGTCTTCGAGCTCCTCAAAGCACTTCTCTATCTCTACTTCTTTCCTGGCAGCCGCTATCTCCTCCGGAGTCATAGCAATGGCGTGCTCCAATTGCTGGAATGCGAGCTCAGCAGGGTGAGGATGCTCTGGTGATGTTGGAATTGTGGTGTCCACGTTTGATTTTCCCTTCAATATTTTTTTACGTCTAGGATCGGGATAAAGTGTCGCCTTCTTTGTCTGGGGAATACAATCCGTTGGAACCAGCTTCTCACTTTCATCAAGCTTCTTCCTATGGATGAACATTTCTATGAACTTGTTGATTTTCAGTCTGAAGTTCACGTTGGAAGAAAAAGTACCATCCTTCTTAATTGTCACGTTCTTCCTAACGTGCTCCAACCACCGTCCATAGAAGAACTCTGCCCAGTTCCCTTCTATCTTGTCAACAATCGCCATCATCACGACATACTTGTGAGCAGACAATTGAGAGTATGAACCAGCATCACACTGGAACATTTTGAAAACTAGATTAGCAAGGAGCTTGTATTCATCCCTGAATTGATTGATCGAGGTTGCAACTTTGAAAGTGATCGGCTGCCCTTTGTTGTCTTTCACCAACTCCGGCTTCTTCTAGGACTTCCATCTCTTCTTCATCTCCTTGATATCAGTGAGCTTGTACATAGCCACACGCTCACCTTTTCTCCGAAGACCGAACTTATCAGCCAGAATATCCGCACTTACCTCCAGAATAGTTCCAAAAACCGAAGTCTTGAAAGACTTCTGGGTTGATTCTTCAATTACCGCTCGGGCATAGAACTCAGATACCATGTGTGGATGGAACCACATTGGCTCTGCTGACAAATATTGAATAACCCTTGCCTTGGATAGGGCTTCCATGAGCCATTCTGGAAACTGTGCAGCAGCGAGAGGGGTGTACAGAATCCGGTCCTTCATAATCTGCGCCGCACGCCTCTGATTGGTGGATAAACAGGATTGTTCCTTAATTTTGGCTAGGGTCACCAACTAACCGTAGGGGATGTTATCTTCTACATCTACTTTCTTAACCACCCCTGTGTATTCTGGAGCCCATCTCTCATGGAGGGTAATAGTAGAAGTAAGAGAGTGAATGGGGATACTGGATTCGGTAGAAGAATCCGATGTATCGGTGGTGTGAGTAGAGGTTTTAGAGTGGTGAGATTGAGTAGGGGATTCGGGATTAGCAGCCATTTGCAGAAGAACTTAGGGAAATTGGAGAGAGATTTTGGGAATTTTCAGAGAGCTTGAAGGTTTGAAGGCTTAGGGAATTGAATTTCTGTAAAGTGAAGAATTTCGAGTAAGTGAAGCGTTTATACCTTCTGGGTAAAGATCTAACGGTTGGGGTTACGCCTCTTCAAATTCGATCTACGGCTAGGCTTCACGAAGATGCTTCGTACGATGGCCTACGCTCTACATACTCGAGTTTTGATGACGTGTTGAGCCTTGATTCTTCACCGCCGTCTGCATGCATTAAATGCACGTCCATTTCAAATTCGTCCCGCTTTGACTTCCCTTGAAGGTCAAGGACTGCTAAGAGCCGGGACTCAGCAGTCTGCTAGAGTAGGAAATCCTTAGCATGCATATGAGTCTGCTGAGAGCTTGGACTCAGTACTCAGTCCTAGCATACGAATATAGTCTGCTAAGAGCTTGGACTCAGTAGGCTAAACCTCAAGCAACCTTCTATTCCCAAATATTATAACAAGGCATCAAGATCTTGGACTCAGCATCCAACTCAGCAAGCGCTTCTACTTGTTGGTATAACATCAAAAACATCTTTGGAACTGTTGAGAGCTGGGACTCAGCATTCCTCTGCTATCTGCTTGGCAGTCTTATTTCAGCAATAAGAACTAGCAACCGATAAATGTAAGCTTGGATACGTTTCTCTCCATCTTCTTCAATGAAACTAGAAATCTAAAAAGAATGAGAACTTAATACTCATTCATCCACAACATCTTCGAGCTGCATGAGGCCTAACTTTAGACAAAGTTCTTTGAAACGAGCCTCAGCAAGCGGCTTGGTGAAGATATCTGCTTGCTGATCTTCAGTGCATATATATTGAATATCAATATCCTTCTTCTCCTGATGATCTCGGATAAAATGATGTCGGATATCAATATTCTTCATTCTTGAGTGATGAACGAGGTTCTTTGTTATGCACATAGCACTATTATTGTCACAGTAGATCGGCACACATTCAGAAGGAATGTCATAATCTAGCAATTGCTGCCGAATCCACAATACTTGAGAACAACAACTCGCGGCTGCTACGTATTCAGCTTAAGTAGTAGACGTAGCGACTGAGTGCTGCTTCTTGCTAAACCAACTGATCAGCTTATGTCCAAGGAATTGGCATGTTCCGCTGGTGCTCTTCCGATCAATCTTGTATCCCCCGAAGTCTGAATCGGAATAACCACTCAGTGCTAGCCCATCACACCTTGGATACCAAGTGTGATTTCTTCGAATTTGCTTGATACCGCGTGCATACACCGACAGAATAAGAGATATCGGGTCTGCTAGCTGTTAAGTAAAGCAAGGATCCGATGATACCTCGATAGAGTGTGGGATTCACAGGTTCTCCTCCTTCATCAATGGAGATCTGGCAACTTGTGCAGATTGGAATCCTCAAACTCTTCGTCTTTTCTGGACAATACTTAGCAATCAGATCGCGAGTGTACATTCTTTGGTGAATGAAAATCCCTTCACTCGATTGCTGAACTTGAAGTCCTAGAAAGTACGACATCTTGCCCATCATACTCATCTGGAAATTACTCGTCATAAGCTTCAAAAACTTGTCGCACAAGTTTGAATTCTTCGATCCAAAAATAATGTCGTCGACATATATCTGTACGAGCAATATGCTTCCTTCGTCTTTAATGCAGAAGAGGGTCTGGTCAATCTTCCCCTTCTTGAAGCCATTATCCAATGAAATTTGGACAAGGTTCCATACCACGCCCTCGGTGCTTGCTTCAAACCATATATGGCTTTCCTGAGCGTATAAACTTGATTTCCTTGTTCGAAGCCTGGTGGTTGCTCAACGTACACTTCCTCCTTGAGCTCACCATTAAGAAAGGTGCTCTTCACATCTATATGCATCACAAAGAACTCATGATGTGCAGCATATGCTAGGAATAATCTTATTGCTTCCAATCGAGCGATCGGAGCAAACGTCTCATCATAATCTATTCCTTTGCATTGTCTATAGCCCTTTGCTACGAGACGAGCTTTATTCCAAATGATTGTTCACGACTCATCCTTCTAGTTCTAGAACACCCATTTGGTTCCAATAACACTCTGGTGTTCGGGTCTGTCCACGAAATCCCAAACATGGTTGCACGTGAACTCATCAAGCTCCTCTTGCATAGCGTTCACCCAATCTGGAGATTGTAGAGCTTCTTCAACCTTCGTAGGCTCCTCATGCAAAATGTAACAAGCTAGCATCGCATTGCCTTGACGCGTCCTTACAGGATCATTGACATCATCAAGAATGGCATCTAAGGGATGATCGCGTAGCCATCTTGGTCTTGGGTTGTTGGTTGTTGGTGTAGCATTGCTAGCTTCGCCTGCTGAATTGTTCTCTGCTAGAACATTCTCCTCAGCAATTACTTCTGGCTCAGCATCCGGTACCTCAGCATTCAGCACCTCAGCAACGGGAACATCAGCATCCTGGACTTCAGCAGCTGAAACTTTAGCAGTTGGATCTTCAGCAGTTGGAATCACAGCATCGTCTTTGACAAAGTCCTCGGCAATGCCTTCAGCAGCGTCCAGTCCTTCTTCAGCAACGCGTCCTTGATCTGGAATTTCTTCATCTTCTTCTTAAAGCGACTCCAGAATATCCAAATTATCATTAAGATAAATTGGTGGGGTGGCCTCAGCATGATCATTAGCATCATCGGCCCTATCAGCAGTCAGATCACCTGCTGAGTGCGTCTGGATTGGATTACAATCACTCGTAGACTTAGTCGAATCAATCCTCATATTTTCGAAAGAATTCAAGATGGATTGATTATTGACATCATTAGTCTCATGATTGCTAACCTCTTTCTCTCTTATAACTCTGTGCACTAAAGTAGACTCATCAAAAATTACATTGCATGTTATTTCCACAACTTGAGTCGTCTTGTTTAACACTCTATAACCCTTGTAAGATGGGTGTCCATATCCAAGGAACACACTTTCATCAGACTTAGGCAAAAAAGTTTTAAGCTTCGACTTCCCATTGTTATGAATATAACATGTCGAACCAAAAGCACGGAGATGAGTAACAAAAGGCTTACGACCATCGTACACTTCATAAGGAGTTTTATTGAATCTTCCATTGATTGCGCTCCTATTCTGTGTATAGCAAGTTGTCATGACTGCTTCGCCCCAGTACTTTCCACTTAGACCAGAATCAGCGAGCATTGACCTCACAACTTTCTTCAATGTTTGATTTCTTCTCTCTGCTAGACCGTTCTGCTGGGGAGTCGTAGCAGTGGATTTCTCATGCCCGATACCAGCTTCGGTGCAAAAATCCATCAAAATTCTATTGCAAAACTCGGTTCCATTGTCCGATCTAATCCTCTTGACTGTAAATTTTTTGCTATTTTGCTCCTTGAGGATTAGCTCCGGTAGGATGAGCTTTACTTCGTCTTTGGTTCTCAGCAGACAAACCCACGTGTACCTGGAAAAGTCATCAACAAACACAAATGTATAAACCTTTTTACTTACAGTGGCTGGAGTGGCTGGGCCAAATAAATCCATGTGCAAAAGCACTAGAATCCTCTCTGAAGTGGCCTTCTCCGGGTTTGATCTGAAAGATGTCTTGGTTTGCTTCCCTTGCAGGCAAGCTTTGCACACACCTTCCTTGTGGAAAGTCTCAGCAGGCAATCCTTCGACAAGCTTATGCTTGGCTAGGTGGTTGATGGTCTTAAATTTAGGTGGGTCAACCTCTTATGCCATAGCCAATTGGTTTCTTCCCTGTTCAATGCTACAAAACTAGAATGTTGCTGGCCACTTTGCCAATCAACAGTAAATAAGCCACCTGTTGGGAAATTTGGCTAAGTTTCCTTTCCCCAGTAGCAACTTGATTAGATTTTAGTTTTGGTGTTTTGGTGGATCAAATCCTAAGTCCTACCAGCGTCAGTTTGTCTCTAGAATAGCTCTAGTCTCAAATGTAAAGTCCTGTTTAGGTCTTTTGAGTTGTAAGTCGCAGCTGATCAAGACTCGTGCTGACACTGTTCACCAGCATGAGATGTACTTACCAGTTGAGAGAAGTCTCACCAGCAAGCGACTGACAAGACTCGTGCTGACACTGTTCATCAGCATGCATAGGTTGGGAAGGTTTTCATCAGCAGGCGGCTGACAAACCTTACCGGCAGAATAGGTGTTCTCACTGACACTATTCACCAGCGGTGAAGTCACCAGTCATGGGAGATTCCAAGAGTTAACATCCAGACAAATTGGTAGACTTAGATTGTGCCAACGCAAGTCACCAGCAGAGACTGCCAGCACAAGATCACCAGTATGTTCTGCCAGTCGGATGTTACCAGCAGAATTCCAGATTCTCTCTCCCAGAGTCTTAGAGACAAAAAGAAGATTCGTCGAGGAATTAACTAACAAAGTATGACTTTAAGGGAGGATACCTTAAAGTCTATCAGTTCAAGACACCAGTTCCGATTCCTCGTACTGACGAATAGTGCCGTTCTGACATAAAGAGATCAATGTCAGATAAAGTGGACAAAAGCATGGCGCTTTCCGGAAATTCCTACCTGCCGCCGTCTGAAGGACATGCGAGGACAGAGACCTTTTCTTGATGTGTCCAAACGGCTAGAAGATTTGAATCGGATCCCTCCACTATAAATACCTGGGATCCACCAACATTCAATAATCTTCACCTACCGAAAGACTGCAAATTTATTACGCTCAAGCAAGTAGAAGCACATACATCTTTCGAGGCCTTTCTAAAGGCTATCCGTGTGTTGATTTATCAAACACGAGACTTCAAGCTTCCAGCTTGTAAGTTACAGATCTCTTTGGTGTTCTTTCTCTTCTGAGGAAGTTCACAGCAGCTCTTGTGCCAGCCAGTACTCGAGTTATTACGGGCTTTTGCCGTATTGAGAAGATACGTTCTTGGGAGAACTAAACACCCAGTGAAGCTGTGGAGGTTGAAGTGACGTGCTCGCACTCCACCAGCCGAGAAGAGAGTTGAAGAAGGAATCAAGACCGGGAGCGGTTGATCTAGCGAAGTGGTGGACAAGGGTCGCACCAGCTAGAGATAGATCGTAGGCAACTTGTACCTGATTACTCTATAGTGAATTTCCAGTGCTACGACTGGAGAGTGGACGTAGATCAGTTGATCGAACCACTATAAATCCTTTGTCTTTTATCAGTTTTCTGCATTTCATACTGATTTAAAACCCAGCACCCAAGTGCTGGTGTATATCTGAAAACTGATATAACTGTGCAAACAAGGTTAAAAATATTCTAAGTCTTGAGCTACCAGCTGACGAGCCAGTCGCCAGTCAGCTGAGTACGCAGAGTGCAAGTTGACTTACCAGCTGACAAGGTCCCAGTTAGTTGGTTATCCAGCAAGTGCAAGAAAACGATTAACCACATTTTTCGCTGCTAAGTTATACCCTGATAATCCGGGACCAACACCACCCTTTTGGATGCCTCGAAGCTTTACTTCACCTATAGCATTGTCAGCAATAGAACAACCAATATTAACAAAAGAAACGGTATACCCATTTTCGCATAGCTGGCTAATACTTAGCAGGATGTGCTTGAGATTGGATACGAGCGCGACATTGATAATCCTTAGTCCATTTCGCTCTATGCATCCTCTCCCAATTACTCTGCCTTTGCTGTTGTCACAGAACACAACTGTGGGGCCATAGATTCTTTGAATGTCTGAGAAAAATTCTTCATCCCCCGTCATGTGTGCTGAACAACCGCTATCTAGGATCCACTCATTTGACATTCTTGATGTCTTCGCACTTGGATCCTGTCCCTACAAAACAATTAACAATTTTGTTTAGGTACCCGCTTAGCATCGGGTCCTGCGGGATTAGCATGGATCATTGTTCCTTTTGGAACTCACATCTTGGTGATTTTCAAGACTTTCGTCTTTACATCACTCTTGGATCCCTTCTCGACCTTTGGATAAGCATGCTTTGCTAGATGAGATCTAGGTGGAGTAGTGTGATTAGCCTTCCTTGTCCTTTGAAAAGGAAATAATTTGGACTCAGGCCTCACATAGGTGTTCCTCCTATGTGGTGTGTACTGTTTGTACGACGGTCTTACAGCATGGTATTGAACTTGCTTGCCCTTAGTGAAGGAAGGATATGCTATCTTAGCATTTGAAATATGATGCTCAGCATTCCTCCTTGACACTGCTGAGTGAGATCTAGCAGACATCTTCTGGGTATTATGCTTAGATCCAGCAGATGTATGCTTAGCAGACACTCTCGGGGTAGCCTGTTGAGATCTAGCATTAACATGCCTAGCAGGCATCCTCTTAGCATTCTTCTGAGGTCCAGCAGAGGCATGCTTGCTACGCCAATCTGTCTGCCTAGCAGATGATAACTCAGCATTTACCTTATCCTTTCCTTTATCAGCATTCAGTTTTCCAGGAGAAACGAATGATATCTTTCTCTGCTTAGAAAATTCAGCATTATTGTTCAAGGCATCCTCAGATAATTTTGCTTCACAACCAAGGCCCAATCCTGATTTATTATAATGTTTCCTTTGTTGGCTCACAATAGCACTAAGAACTGCCTTGCTGGATGTATAAGCACATATACATTCCTCTTTAGGTTGACTCTTTAAAGCAAGATTCTCCTTTTCAAGAATTTGAAAATTTTCAAAGAGCTTGGAGAACTCAGCTTTAAGTTTTGAAAAATCCTCACTTTCGGACCTTAGTCTTTCGACTTCCTCGATCAAAGATGAAACTTTTAATTTGAGTGAGGTGTTCTCTCCAACGATAGCATTCTTGATTTCATACATCTTTGAAAATTCGATAGAAAGCTTCGTGAGATAATCATCCTTGGAATCTAGAAAAAATTCCTCCGATTCGTGCATGATTGCTAAGCTAGAAGTGCTAGTAGATGGTACCTCATTCGCGTCGACTGCTAGAGCCAATTCAGCACTCTGTTCAGCATCAGCATCAGCATCAGCAAATTGATCCTCAACAATATCGGCCATCAAGACCAGCAGAGCTTCCTCATCATCTTCCTCAGAAGAGTAATACGCCTCTTCATTATCAGGAACGTCTAGCACCTTGGTCCTGGTCAGCAGCGCTCTAGTGACCGCTTGGACAGCTCTTCTCTCAAACCTTTGTTTGAGGCGCTCTCTTTCTTCCTAGCTTACCCTCGGACATTCATGCTTAAGATGATCAGGAGAATTACACTCGAAGCATGTCCTGGGATTTCTCTCTGTGGAACGAGAGGATGATGAAGTATGCTTAGCTTCCTTTGCTTCTTTTTCAGCTTTAGCTTCCAGCATCAACTTCTGAAGCTTTCGCATTTGCTCTTCGAGCTCACTTATCTTCAGGTCTTCAGGCTGCATGCTGGAGGATGGAGCTACTTTCTTTGCTGGAGAAGCAGGAGCTAATATTTCATGAGGACGGAATGGTTTCTTCGTCTTCCATTTGGATACATCTCTTTTCACAAAGAATGCTAGATCCTCCGGGGGTACAGCAGATGACGAAGTCTTCGCAATAGCGGCTTTGTTCTTCTTTGATTGTTGTATAATGAATTCATGAGTTTTGAGTTGAGCAAATACCTCATATGTGGTCATTTGGCTAAGGTCCTTTTCGCTCAAGCTCGTCATATTCACGAACCAATCCTCTCGTGGAAAGAGCTTGGAGATGATCTTGTTGTTCATCTCACCATTATCGTACGTCTTTCCCAGATTCCGGAGTTCTCCGATAATGGAGTTGAATCTCTCGTCCATATATTGGATAGATTCTCCTGCAATCATGGAGAAAGATTCATATTTATCAACAGCTACCTGTAGCTTGTTGTGCTTCATCTGGTCGGTCTCCTGGGAAGATTCACAAACATAATCCCACATTTGCTTAGCCGTATCTAAGTCTAAAGCTTTGTCGGACATCAACGGCGGCAAAGAATCCAGGATTAGCTTCTTCGCTAAGTGCTCCAATTGAGCTCTCTTCTTATCTTCAACCGTGTATTCATCAAATGGCTTCACGACCATTTGAGGTCTCGATTGTCCATCGGCAGCTGGTCCTACAAGAGTGTTAACTTTCATAATTTTTATTGGACCTTTTGCAAGTACATCCGCCATCTCCGGATGTATGCTTTGCAGCTGGATAGTGGCCATCTTCTGCCATGAATTAAACTTCTCCTCTGTATACTTAGGCAAGGTAGGATTCATCATTATAATCTTGAAGTTCCTGAGCTAGAGACACAAAAGAACAAAGTATAGTGCAAGGAATAAGCACAGATCTGGTCGAAGCGACTCAGAAGTAGCAAGTCTTACGACCAACCGCTCTGATACCATTTGTTGGTTCTCGATCAAAGTCGTCGTGGTGAGTATCGAACAACAAACACACACGAATGCAGAAGAATATTAACGTTCACTTGCACTTATATAAAGGTTGTTTAGCTCAGCCTGGAATAGGGTATCTTGGAGTTATACTCTAGCAACTTGGTTGCTAGGTTTCAAATCAGCACAGTAAACAATTAGCAATAAAATAGTAAGAACACACAATATTTATATTGGTTAGATCCAATAGATCTACATCCACTCCATAGTCGTATAGCTAAGAATTCACTAAAAATATATACGAAATACAAGGATTCGCCGAACACTTGTTGTAGGCGGTGAGCTTTTGACCCGGCCACAGCAAAGCTATCCTCCGTTACTTTGTTCTTCCCAGTCCACAGCTACGGCCAAGTCAAGGGCGGCACCTTCGTAAAACTTGTCCTTCGCTACAATGGAGGTTTTATAGTTCTCTCCTGAACTTTGTCTGGTTTTGGCAGTTGCCCGTTGGACTCAATCTCTTTTCAGAGATGTGACTGCTGGATGCTTCCTAGGATGGAAGGTATCCCAATGATTGAATTCTTGAACTAAATCAAGGAATATCTTGAAGGCAGTGTCAGATATTCAATGGGGGACACTCCTAGTTGTTGAGATCTTTGAATACACTTTATCTCGTGCTCTCAACTGACTACTTTATCACTTGGTTTGCTTTGTCAAATGAATCTCTTACTTAGGATTTTTGCGAGTGTAGGCAGGGATTGAAGCAGTAGTTGTCTCTCTGATTTGGACTTGTCTTTTATACCTGGAGATTCAAACTTTGAATCTCCATACCTGTTAGACACAATGGCTTCTTCGTCCTAGAGTAGGTAGACTTTATCCGTCCTTTCCGGCGTCGTACAGTACTTTCTGACATACTTCGGGAAAGCTTTGTCCTTTCTTGTACTTTTGTCAGAACGGAAGTATTAGCAGTCGTTGCTAGCTATCTTGTCTTGCTAAGCATTTTCGGAGAGTGCTGGCACGATCTGCTACGCCTTTTGATTGCTAAGCATCTCTAGCAATCTACTCTTCCATGTATCGGACTGCTGACTCCTCAGCAGTTGCTTATATTTAGCATTTGAGACCTTTGACTTCGGATTGCTATAGCTTCTAGCAATCTGCTAAGTGCTAGCGAATGTTGACTCCTTCAGCATTCTGCTATCGTTTGATACTTAGCAAATGCTAATTCTTCTAACATTCTGCAATCTCTTCTTTGCTTCCGACTGCTGAGTAGGGACTCCTAGCAGTCTCTTCCTTTAGTATATGTTTGCTAACTCCTTAGCAATCTTCCTTCTTAGCACTTGATTGCTAACTCCTTTAGCAATCTTCTTCATCTGCTAATATCTCTAGCAGCTACCATCTGCTAGGAATTTTTTTAGCAATCTAATCTATTACACCTCAATACTTAGCCTATACGGGACTTTACAAGAGTTGCTAGACTATGCTAGAATTCAGCAATTGATCGACCAACTACTAAGGTTTGATCCAACAAAATATTTTACAATTTGATCCTAAGGAAGGAATTCAGGAATAATTCCCAATAGAGAGTGATTTAGATCTCCTCTTGTTATCTTTGTAAGTAGAAATTCGCGAACCTTTGAATCAAATTAGGATGACAACTATTTATAGGTGAAGTTTCAAATGGTTGTTTCAATCTTATTCGTTAGACTCATAGGCATTGCTCGCCTATATGTGTTCTTCCTTTTTTTGCAGTGGTCAGAGACTCTTCAACTCTTCTCGTCTCTGATTGGAGTAGTTTCTATCTGTAGTCCTCTATGTCAGACCGAATCTTTTTGGTTTAAATCTGAAACCTCCTTTTGTCTGATGATTGTTCTATCCTTTGATTCGTCGGGTTTTCTTGTGATTTGGATCCTTCTGATTTACGACTTCAATGTCTTTCTTGATTGCTGATGGTCGTTTACTGGTTGTTTGTATACGGCTGGCATCTCAGCAGTCTGTGCTAAGATCTTGTAGCATTTTGCTGAAGTTACTTCTTTAGCATTCTTTTAGCATTTCTTCGTATTGCTAGCCTTGTTATCTTTAGCACTCTTCAGCAATTATCAAGTTTGCTGACCTTCAGCATTCTTGATTCTTCTTCTTTTCTAGATCTATTACAACTCGAGTATATATTCCCTATACAGGACTTTTACATTTGACTAAATACTAAGTTACTAGAGCTTTGATGCACCAAAACATATGAATACATGATCTAACAACGATGAGGGTTTAGTATATCTAACAATATTACTAATAGATTATGAATATATACATAATGATAAATTTGAATGAGATACATATGGCTATATATGGACAGATATGAATGAAAGAGTTATGGATAAATATGAATAGATATGGATGATTATGGATAGATAGATACCAACAAATATGAATTGGATAGATTTGATATGGATTTTCATAAAATATGGGATAAGATATAGATAAATATTGATGATTTTAGATATTAAGAGGGAAAAGGCAAAAATACTAATTATAATAGGGGAAAAAGGAAAATAATAATAATAATAATAATAATAATAATAATAATAATAGTTCAAAAAATATAAATAATACTAAATATAATGAGAAAAAAAAGCAAATATATAAATGTAAATAAAAAAGAACGAAAAATGCTAGGATTAAGACAACTAGACATGAATTTAGAATCCCAACATGAATTGATGAAATTAGGCAGGCAGACGTATGACAAAATATGACTCAATATGCAAACACAACGACAAAGATGATGGTGGATAAAGACTTAAAAAAATTTGACTTAAGAAATAGAACTGAAAGGAAAGCAAAGAAAGACACGACCAGACTCTTGATACCAAATGATACGACCCTCGTGGATGGATAAAGATCGTAGCCCAGGAACAAGAGTTGGCACGTCACGAAATCGACTCGAACGAAACTTGAATTGAAACGAACGATATGATGGAAGTTTAGGAACTCCAATTCAACCCTTCAAATGACGTATTCCGGACGAATCTCATATACGCCCTAAGAAGTGAAGAACTAACGAAGCAGAACTTGTGTAAACGCCACAATCAGATGTGTAAGCCCGGTTGATAAATTAATTCAAATTTCAAGGTAGTTCACATAAATTCTTGAGTTTTCAGATTATTGGAGAATAAACTCACGAATATTATTAAATTTAAAATTGAATTAAAAACGAGATTAACAAGCCCTATTTATAGGGTGGAAATAAATTATAATCCTAATAAAACTAGGAAATCAAATTTAATCCTAATCAAATAAGGAAATCAAATCCTAGTAAATCTAAAATTCAAATCTTGTTAAAAATCAGATCTGATAAATATCTAAGATATATATCAAAACAAATTAAATCTTCACTTTTATTCAACAATAACTTTATATATTTTATCTCTCATAAATCGCAATTTCAATTATTTAATTAAATCTAGATGACTTGATTAAATTCTTCAATTTGGGACCCTTCAATAATTTAATAAAGACCAAATGACTTAATTAAATTCTTCAATTTTTAACCACCTTGATTCTCATCACACAAGTCCTAAACGCAATAACAGCACAAACACAGCATGAACATGATATTGATCTATTAAGAATCTTATCTGATAACACGATATTGACCTATGAAAAGTATTAAATTAGGTTGATAAATGATATGATAGTAGTAATAATAAAAATAATAAAATAAAAATATTATTTAATATTTTTTTAGTGGGTAACACGACACGAATACGATACAAAATATGATATGTTATCGGATAACACGAACACGATACAAAATATGATATTTTAACGAATAATACTATCCGACATGAACATGACACAAAAGTTATGTACTCTTATTGGATTGACATACTAACGACACAAACTCATTAAGGCTCAACAAAAAATCTATTATTATCGTGATGATTTGTGATGGGTAACCTTGTCGCGTCAAAAATCTCACCCCTAGACATGATAGAGAGCTGGAAATCTTGTGTAAACCCCATCGCAAACTACTTTCAACTTTTAAAGAGGTTGGTCTCTCAGTCAAAAAAAACCAACCCTCCGAAAATTGAACATTGAAAATTAATATACACTAAAGAGCAATACTCTTTTGCAACTAGTTTCTTCTTTACATCTCTCATTCGCTCAAGATTATGACATTCATCATCCTTAACTACTATCGCCATCCAATTCATATTAAAGATTTCTTTTAACAATCTCTCATTGCATTAACCTACAATAATTACCATTATAGGTGTTACCTTTTAAAAATGAAGATCTCGGTATCAGTAAAGATTCAATGAAGTGAGGATTCTATAGTTTTTTTTAATAGGTAATTAATTTTAAACAAATGCACAATCACATACTCTGATACTCTGAGGAAGCTCGAACCAAGAACTTTTTAATCACAGATAAGGTACTTTATCTACTATACTCAAGACAGGATTCTATTATTAAACATTATAAAGGTTGTCAGTTTAGAGAAATTGAAGCTAAGTCCTAACTATATTTAATTTGTTTTTGGAACTTGAAAATAAAACTTTGGCAAGTAATGAAATTTAATGTACTTTAAATTTATATATTCTGATAATGATGAAGTCCAGAAAAGAGAGAAATTAAGTGCATATTGAATATTGAAGTATACAAATTTTTCTTTTTTAAAAAGTTGGGTATATAATTTAAGTAAGAGGTGTCCCTTCTTATTTTCGAATTTATGATCAATCAAATATAGATAATATTTTAACCAATGTATTCTGAGATCCGAAAAAACTTTTATCCTTTTGTTGTACACAACACTTTTCGTTTGAGTTTTTTATAATTTATGATTAGTTGTAAATTTATTTTAAAATGTAGTTTTTAAATAATAATAATAATAATAATAATAATAATAATAATAATAATAATAACAATGATAATAATAATAAGTAGTGGGAAGGGACGTGAAAAAAGTCATGATTTAGTGGGTTCACATTGATACTAATATCCACTCATAACTACACATGTGATGGCTGATTATAATTATATTTTGGACTCTATATCTCTATATAATTATTTGTAAATGTATGAACACTGAAGAGCATGAGTAGTTAGTTGGGTTAGATTATATATATAGTCCAAATTTGACTTGAATATTTGATCACATTCGACATGCACATATTGGGAGAAGAGTCTTTGTAGTCACTTTTTTTTAACTCCTACCTGCGTTTGACCTCTCATTATTATTCAAATCAATAATTTTATTTTGCAGGCCTTTGACTCCCATCTATATCTATATTATCAATGCATATTAAAACAAAACTCGAGAACATACATAGAAAATATTGTTGATGTTAAAACACACTATATATGGAAATTATAAATATATGTAATATATATTTCCAAATCTTTTCATACTTTTATTTTAATTTCAATTAAAAATATTTTATTTAATTACTTTTTAAATAAATATGTATCAAATCTCAATAAAATCAATTAAGAGATTATATCTTTTTACTGAGGAAACAATATTTTTGTACAAATAGTTTTGTTGGGGCCTGGCCAATGAGGCCCAGGCCCATTAATCACATCGGCCCAAACGACAATCGGACCAAAGCGGCAAGCCCACTTGAAGTGACAGAAGACCCAGAAACGCCTAAGTCCGGAGATCGCCCCCGACCAGCTCAGCGCCTCGAGACCGAGCACCTAAAGAGGTCGGTATCGAGGAGAGAGACGAAGGAACCCTAGAGGCCTGACAGCGTGCGACCGTTGTAAGCGCTAACCGATCCCGAAAGACCCAGAGCCGATCCTGATTTTTCGGCGAGCACCAACCGACTCGAAGCTAGGGTTAGGTTTAGTGTCCTTCCCCCTATCCTTTTTATAAATAGGGGTGAAGGACTCGATTTTTATCATATCTTTCACTCTAAAAAACTACGTTGTTACGCTGCTGGATTATCTGTAGATATGTCAATATCAAAGAAAAACGCCATCTCTTTTAATTTTACGTCTCGTCTTTCGTTGTATCTGGCTCTCTTAGTTGTTTATTTAGTTGTTATTTGTTATTATTTAACGAAATTCCAAGAGCCCCGTTTAACTGTAAATCAAACCTCAACATTTGGCACCCACCGTAGGGCTCTTGGAATTGTTTCTCTGAACTGATGGCAGGTAACAATGAAAGAACTGGTAATCAAACCGGCAATTCGATCGGGAATCCTCCCGTTGGACCCGACGGGGCGAACGAACTCATCCCCGCTGAAGAATTGGTCTGACGAACCTTGCAAGCCGGCAGCTTGCAGACCGTACCTTCGGATATGTTAAACGCGACATTGGCCCGCCTCGTCAAAGAATCGGAGGAAAATCGGCGATTAATGAAAGAGATGAACACCAGAGTCATGGAGCTTCACGCAATGAACCATGATTTGCGAAAGGAGAATCACTACATTCGTCAAGAGGTGAACGCCTACAAAAACCGCCCAGTTATCAAAGAGCCTCCTTCTATGGGTGAGAAACAGGCCAACCCTCGCAGGAACCTCGCGAGGGAATTCGACAATGTGATCGACATTGCCCTCCTTGAGGGGTAGGCACCGAGCACCAAACCTCAAGTGCGACCAAGACAAGGCCGGTCACTCACTTCCCTACTGACCAATGAGGCATGTTCGACCCGAGGAGCGAAGTCGAGAAGTGCCTCGAAGCGCACATCCGAGGAGCGAATTTAAGAAGCGCCTAGAAGGGTGCATGTCCATGTTCGAGACATTACTGACCAGGATCCCGAGTGTTATACCCTCGGATATGATGATCCCCCGTCACAGCTACACAGACTTGCCTTTCACACCTGACATCACCAATACGGATGTCCCGGAAAAGTTCACACCTCTCTCGTTCACATTGTATGATGGCACGACCAACCCCGAGGACCACGTGGCTCTCTACAAACAAAAGATGCTGACCACTTCCGTGCCAGCGAATCTTCGCAAAGCCTGCATGTGCACGAGCTTCGGATCTAGTCTCACTGGACCAGCACTCCAATGGTTCGTCAACCTCCCAAAGATTTCTATCTCAACCTTCTCATAGATGCATTACGCCTTCCGGAAGCAGTACTCTAACTCTCGGTGTGTGGCCAAACACCCTGATGCACTCAACAACATGCGCATCAAGAAGGGAGAATCTTTAAGGTCGTATGTCAGCCGGTTTAATCGAGAGCTCGCTTCGATGCTGCACTGCCCTCCTCAAACCGCAGTCTTTGCTTTTAAGAACGGGCTAGACGGACCTCGAAGCTCTATCGCAATCTAACCAGCCATCCCTATTACGACATGGATTCGATCGTTGCCCAAGCCTAGGCCGAGATTAATTGGGACGAGGACGAGCCGAACCAGATTGCTTGTTTGAACAAACAGAAAGCACTTGAGCTCGCCGATCTGCAAAAAAGAGACCGACCGAGGCTCGAGTCCTCGAACTCGAGGTACATTGATCGATGAGACTACCACAATGACCGACGATCGAGATGTGACCACCCTTTCAGCCGAACATCGAGGCTCGGTGAAGTGGCCTTTGTGCCCTACAACCTCAGCATCGACCAGAACTACCTAGTCAATAATGTCTTCAAAAATCTCGAGAATGCAGTAAAATGGCCGGCAAGATGAAGTCGGATCCCAAGACACGAGACGCAAAGAAATTCTGCAACTTCCACAATGACCACGGACTTAAACTGAGTGCCAGGCTCTCCGCTTAGAGGTCCTAGAGCTCCTGAAGAATGGATTCCTCATAGAATACCTAACGAACAAGGGCAAGGACACATGGACAAGAGGAAGAAAAACCAACCCAGGGAACACGGAGCCCCAAAACAAGCCTCTGCAGGCCGAACGAACGATCCAAATCATCATGGGCCGATCGAAAGTAAGCGGCAAATTGCATTCAATGGCAAAAAGAACTCTTCGAGCACTAAACCAAGGGGCTCTCCACGCCAACTTCACACAAGAACATGAAGAGATCGAGTTCACCTGCAACGACGCACCCGATCTCATCCACCCTCATCACGATGCGCTCGTGATTTTATTGCTCATCTCCATCTATCAAGTAAAGAGGCTACTCGTCGACAATGGCAGTTCGGCAAACATCATGATCCTACAAACTTTGAAAGAGATGCAAATCCCGATGAGCAAGCTAGATCCAGTCACGATAACGCTGTATGGTTTCAACAGCAATCAACAACAGACGGTGGGGGAGATCACCCTACCCATATATTGCAGGGGCCTGAACCTCGAAGTGAAATTCCCAGTTGTGGACACGATATCTGCCCACAGTGTAATCTTGGGTTGGCCATGGATCCACGAGCTCAAGGCAATTCCATCATCATACCACCAAGTCCCAAAATTCCTAATGTCGTGGGGAGTTCAGATGATCTGGGGAGAACAAAAAGCCTCGAGAGGTTGCTACTATGCTAGCTTTAGAGCTGTCTATGCCTAGCAGCATGACGAACAAATAACCCCCGTGGCTCGACCAGAGGTAGAGAAGTTAGAAGAAGTTGTCATCAACGACTACATTCTAACGCATACCACTTTCATCGACGTTGAACTTGCCCCCGATGCCCGAAACACGCTCACCAACTTCCTCCGGCGCAAGACCCACGTGTTTCCATGGTCGCATCGCGATATGATAGGGATAGACCTGGTCATCATTACACACCGGCTGCAGGTCGATCCCAACTGCAGGCCTGTTCAGCAAAGAAGACGAAAATACTCTGCGGAGAAGAACTAGGCCATAAATGAAGAGGTCCAGAAGCTCATCAATATCGGGTCCGTGCGAGAGGTACACTACCCCACCTGGTTGGCCAACGTGGTCGTTGTAAAAAAGAAAAATGGCAAAAACCGAGTATGCATTGACTTCACAGACCTCAACAAGGCATGTCCAAAAGATCCCTACCCGCTGCCGCACATCGACTCAATCGTCAATGCAACAGCAGGCCACGAGCTCCTCAACTTCATGGATGCATTCTCGGGGTACAACCATATACAAATGCATCCTGACGACCAAGAGAAGACCGCCTTCATCACTAGCCAAGACATCTATTGCTACAAAGTGATGTCATTTGGACTGAAGAACGCGGGCTCAACATACCAGCGCTTGGTAAACTCCATGTTCAAAGAGAAAATCGGTAGGACAATGGATGTCTACATCGACGACATGCTCGTCAAATCTCTGAGATCTTAGGATCATGTGGCCCATCTCGAAGATGCCTTTCAGACACTAGAGCGGTAAAACATGAAGTTGAACCCGGCCAAATGCACATTCGGAGTGTCCTTCGGCAAGTTCCTGGGAAACATAGTAACCCAAAGGGGAATCGAAGAGGACCCGACGCAAATCAAGGTCATCCAAAGCATAGAGCATCCGAAAATGCCCAAGGAGGTACAAAAACTAATCGACCGCCTCGCCGCGCTTAGTCGTTTCATCTCATGATATTCCGAGCATACCCACTCGTTCTTCAACACGCTCCGGAAATGAAAGCATTTTGAGTGGACTGAGGAATGAACAAAAGCACTCGAACAGTTAAAAAATTACCCCGCCACTACTCTCGAAGCCCTTCAATGATGAGACTCTCCTGTTGTACCTGTTAGAGTCCGACCACACCGTCAGAGCAGTTCTAATACGAGAGGTCGACAATAAATAACACCCGATGCACTACGCCAGCAAATCCTTGCTAGACTCCGAGACTCGCTACATGACCCTTAAGAAACTAGCGCTCGCGCTTGTAAATGCCACCCGCAAGCTACACCCATTCTTTGAGGTGCACCCTATAAAAATAATCACGGCGTACCAGATACGAGCAGTGCTCTCGAAGCCCGATCTCTCGGGCCGACTGCTTAAATGGGAGTGGAAATTAGGGGCTATTGAATACAGTACAAACCCCGAACCGCTATCAAATTGCAAGTGTTGGCCGACTTTGTCGCCGACTTTTCCACTAACCCGCAGCTCAAAGCAGAAAATGAAGTTGCCAGCATGACATAGGCCTATTTCAATGCCGGCATGTGGTTCCTAAGAATCGATGATGCCAGCAATGTACATGGAAACAAAGCTGGAGTAGTACTGACAAATCTGCAGGGGGAGAATTATAAACGAGTCGTCCGACTCGACTTCCCTACGACGAACAATGAGGTAGAATACATAGCACTCATCCAAGGGATGAAGCTAGCCTAAGAACTCGGGGCTCGCAAAATAGGCGCAGAAAGCGACTCCTAATTAATCGTCAACCAGTTAGAAGGGACTTACGCCGTGAAAGAAACTCAACTGAAGCTATACCACGCAGTGGTAGAAGAGCTAAGAGACAAAACTGATGAATGGGACCTCCGCCACGTCCCACGCAAATCGAACGTCCGAGCGGATACCCTAGCCAACCTTGCAGCCACTAGCACGACTCCGAACAACCGGCCAATTCCCAAAGTATGGCTGCCATCACCGTCTGTCGCCATACAACATCACGTCGCACCCATCACCTAGAGCGGAGACGATTGGAGGACCCTGCCCCCGAATCCAACACTTAAAAGGGGAACACGCCCCGAACTATAGGAAGAGGCCGTCAGGATTGAGATACTGGCCACCCGGTTCACCTTAATCAACGATAATCTGTACCGGTGATATGTGCGTAAAATGACCTATATTTCGATGTTTGTGCATGCATGTTTGCATTCATTTTACTCACATATCATACGCTTTTGGCTTTTTTTTGTTGTGTTTTCGTGTTTTGTGTGTTTCGGATGGTGTAGGATCAGTTTTGGGCATAATTCAGCATTTTCGCCTAAGTTTTGGAGGAAAATCGTGGGATCTGAGAGTCAAAGGACATTTGGATTGACTGAGAAGGCAAGAAAAGCAGCAAGATGGATTTCAGAGAAGATTTTTGGTAGATCCATTCTTGGATCGACCGATCTGGGCAGTTCAGAGGCCAGGCTCGGCCGATCTGCCACTTCAGAGGCAATTCCCAGGCGATCCAACAGAGCTCGGCCAATCTGTCACTTCAGAGGCAGATCTCGGTCAAGCCATCTCCATCCCGACCGATCCATTGCGGGCTGTTTTGGGGTTTCTCAGTTTTAAGTAATCTCGGGCAATCCTATCTCGTCCCGGGCGATCCGAGGCTCTGCCAGCTCATTATAAAAGGGGAAAATTCAGATTTTATGAGAACTTTTGTCACTTTACATGAAAAATTAGATAGATTCTATCTACATTTTCATCCTCTATCTCTTTCCAAACATAATCCAAGGTGTCAAAGAGCTAATCCAACCTCACTTGGTGAAGATTTGAAGAGTCCAAGGGTAGATCAAGATCAAAATACTCAATTTGGGGAAGAAATCTCTCTAGATCTATCAATTGTAATGGTTTGTTTTCAATTCAACATTATAATGATCCAATTGATAGGTATGGTGTTCTTTTGGATGTTGATTTGAATAAAGATGTGTGATGATTAGGTTGAATTGTGCATGTTTACCTCCCTCTATGAGATTGAATCATGCTAGATTATATTCCTATTCACCTAGGTGTAGGTAAGGAGCCAACTTAGGTGATAATAGACGTGAATATTGCAGCCAATATGCGGATAAGAGCATCGTAATTTGCATATTTTCTTGTATTCCTCGATCCAATCCCTGTGAGGAGGAAGGGCATTGGATGAAGATTTACATGCCATAGGGAGTGAGTTAGAAGCCAATAATGTAGCGGTTTGAGGTTTCTAACGTCATCTACGGTCAATTCGTTGTGATAGAGGGTTAGCTAGAATAGTGTAATAGTCCATCCATTTAGGGATTAAATTGTGTTTGCACCTAAGTTCAACTTAATTGGAGCACATCTGCATTCTTATCAACATCCATTCTATCTCTCTTGAGTATTTGTGAATCTTATTCTACCATGCTTTTGAAGAATTTGAAATATTGTTTACGTTTACAAATTATTGAACGATGTTTTGTGGTTATTGTTTTCAAATTGTTCTAGTTTAGTTTACATACAAGCCTAGATTGTTAGAATACAACTCAACGACTTTTGATTTTCCTTGCAATAAAATTCCACACGATTAGATAGTAATCCATAGGGCGAAACAAGATTGGGACCTGGATTGATATTATTACTTGGTTTGCATTGAAATTGAGCAATCCTTTTATTGCGCATCAATTTTTTGGCGCCGTTGCCCGGGAACTTAATTAGTAGGTCATTGGATATTGTTGAAAGTTTGGATATTGTATGCTAGGTGTTTGTTAATTTGCCTATTTGATTGTTAGCTACTGTTTGTTATTAATTTTTACCTTGTTGTTGGTTTAAGATTGGAGTTTGTTGAACTCTTGTAGGAGTGCACGACCATAAGAACTAAGGGGCACTCAAGCTTAAACGAAAGGGAAACCGAAATGGAGAATCAAAGAGGAGACGCCAAGGAGAGACTTAATAATTTAGAAAGACAACTGGAGGAAATGAAAGCCAAAATGCTAGAGAGATAAAGGCCACGAAGGACACTCCGAAGTGTGTATGAAAAGATGTGGGGAGATGATTACCAATGGCTGGGAGACGAAAGAGAGTACCAAAAGGTGAAAACCGTAAAAGAGACTTGTAAAGATGATTGGTTGAGAAGTCAAATGGATTTAATGCAAGAACAACTTAGCTTGTTAAGGATTTCAAGTAGAAAGAGTGAGGAAGTCAAGGAAAGGACTTGTGAATGGAATGATGAGATACTTGAGAAGACTCCGATGCAAGAATCAATCATTGCAAATCAATGGAGTGAGGCAAACCAAGAGAAGAAACCATCGAAAGAAGTGTTTTCTCAAGAAGATGAAGAGGATGAAAGCACCAAGGTTGATGTGCTAGTCATTAAAAATGAGGAGAACGGTGCTATTGTGAAACCTTCAATTGAGGAGATGCAAAATGTTCCGGCTTTGGTACAACTTTATGAAGAGAAAAATGAGGTGAGATTATGTCGGAAAGTCCATGTGGCAATGTGGTGCTTACAATTCCTTCACGGTTGATAGACAAGGTGGAAAAGGAGTTGATGATAAATCCGAACGAGGAACAAGTTGAGTCTTTTGTAATTTGGATTCATTTGGATGACGACTTGGAGGTCAAATCAAAGAAGGAATCGCCACCTTTTATAGTCAATTTTGTCAAGACATGCAATCCTCATTGGAAGGATGAGAGGGGTGCAAGGAAGATCTCCATTGACAAGTTTCTTCCGACTAAATGCCGAACAAGGGAGATAGGTATCTTAAAAATTCACAAGATTTTTGACAATGGATGACTTGGTAAGATCATCTAGCTACCGACGTAAATGGAAGCGCTTGTTGGGAGGCAACCCAACCAATTTTCTTTCTTGTGTCTAATTGCTTTTAATTGGTTTGATTTTGAATAAATGTTTAGTTTGTTTGGTGTGTGTTTGTTAGGAGGAACTCCAAGATCGAGAGGAGTGATGATGCACCGTCCACCGTTTTGCAAGTTTAGTCTCACTTGGCTAAGTTTAGGGGGATGTGTCGGTAGACGGTGCCACGGTTTATTCTTCTACTCTCTTCTCCTATCTTATCTTGCATTTAGTTTAGTTTGTTTTATTTAATTTATACCTTGAATTGGAGTTGATTCGATTGAGTTGTATAATGATTGATTTGATCTATTTTGGATGTGGATTTAGATTTGGAGTTGGTTTGATATTCATGATTTTTATGGCTTGATATTTAATTTTGGATGGAATTATTGATGAGTTGGTATGAAGGAATATTTTCTATTTTGTTTGGTTTTTGGATATGATGAATGGATTGGTTTGAATGGTTGTGCTTGTGGATAATGTCTTATAATTCTTGATTGTTGGTTTGTGGTTTGATTGGTGGAAATGAGAATTTAATGTATGAATTATGCTCAAAGTTTGGTGGTGTTTTGTGTTTATGTGAGTAGGTACATAAGGCATTGGAGAAGCGGTTTGATTGTGGCTACCGATGGGTAACGCATTTTATTGTTATCTCTTGCCATTTATATTCGTTGCATGTAGTTGTTGTTCTTAGGATTGTTTGTGTGCTTGTGTGTGTGTGATGAACCCAAACTAGGCTTGAGATTGGACCATGATTTACTAGGTGAAGTTTGAATTTTACCTCAACCTATGATAGGGAGGAATCTTATTGTCAAAGCATGTTTGAGTTTAACTTTTGAATTGTCGAGTTTTTGTTTTGTCAATGCATTGGACTTGACAAAAAGTTGTGAGTGTTGAGCCGTGATATTGTCATATATTGTCATATCTATTTTGTTTGAGAGTGGCAAGATTGAGAGTGAAAAATCTAGAACTTGCATCTATTCTTAATCTATTGGCATGAGTATGTGACTAGAAAATTACATTAGGTCGTCGATTCCTAGTCTTACCGTACACATCGGGAGTATGAGGTGTTTACTTTGATTATTATTATTTGTCTTTCATATCTTTGACCCCCGTGATTGAGCTTTATTGGAGAATTTTCTTTGATATTATTAGGACCAAGTTTGGGGGAAAAGAGAGAATGAGGGTGAATACGGTGGTGTGAGTTGGGTTGGGAATTGTTTGGTATTTGGTATTGCAATTGATGAGGCATGAAAGGAAAGAAATAAAGAGGATTGGTGTAAATCCTAGAAAATGGGGCACCTACAAAATTGTGAAAAAAGAATGGTGCAAGTCGTGAAAAAAAAATATGCACCCACAAAATTAAAAAAATGAAAAGAAAAAGAAAAGAGAGAAAAAAAAGAGGAAAAAAATGAAAAAAAAGAAAGAACGATTTGAGAATAGAATAAGTCTCGGGGTTTAGTGGTTGATGATAACGTTTTAGGGGGGTTCTTGGGAAATTGAGGAGTTTAGTTACTTTGGCCCAAAACCACCTACCTTTTAGTTAGTCGCGTTATAACCAAAGCAAAGACCTTCTTGATTCTAGGAGCTAACGCATTGTAATATAGTGGTGTGTATAGATGCAAGCCTATGGAAATTGAGCTCGATATCTTGTGTTTGAGTGATTCTCATCGTCCCTAAACACGTGAGGGAGTGATTTCATTTCTTTTATCCATATTTGATGAGTGGTTTTAGTCCTTCGCATTAACCATGTCACAAAGTTAGGTGATAATCTCGTTTGACTAGGACATGCTAAGATAATCAAGATGAGCTATGAGGTATTGCACGAGGTCGAATGATTGCTTTACTTTGTTTTGATTGATGACAATCAAAGGTTCAAGTTTGGGGGATTATGATATGTGCATAAAATGACATATATTTCGATGTTTGTGCATGCATGTTTGAGTTCATTTTACTCCATTATCATATGCTTTTGGCTTCTTTTAGTTGCATTTTTCGTGTTTTGTGTGTTTCGGATGGTGTAGGATAGGTTTTGGGCATAATTCAGCATTTTTGGCTAATTTTTGGAGGAAATTCGCCCGATCCAAGAGTAAAAGGACATTTGGATCGACCGAGAAAGCAGGAAAAGCAGCAGGATGGATTTTTGAGAAGATTTTTGGTCGATCCATTCTTGGATCGACCGATATGGGTAGTTCAGAGGCCAGGCCCGGCCGATCTGCCACTTCAAAGGCGATTCTCGGGCGATCCAGGAGAGCTCAGCCAATCTGCCACTTCAGAGGCAGATCTCGGTCAAGCCATCTCCATTCCGGCTGATCTGTTGCGGGCTGTTTTGGCGGTTTCTCTGTTTCAAGTCATCTCGGGCGATCCTATCTCATCCCGGGCGATCCGAGGCTCAGCCAGCTCATTATAAAAGGGAGAAATTTGGATTTCATGAAAACTTTTGTCACTTTACACGAAAAATTAGGTAGATTCTCTCAACATTTCCATCATCCATCTCTTTCCAAACCTAATCCAAGGTGTCAAAGAGCTAATCCAACCTCACTTGGTGAAGAGTTGAAGAGTCCAAGGGTAGATCAAGATCAAAATACTCAATTTGGGGAACAAATCTCTCTAGATCTATCAATTGTAATGGTTTGTTTTCAATTCAACATTGTAATGATCCAATTGATAGGTATGGTGTTATAAACTTCTTTTGGATGTTGTTTGAATAAAGATGTGTGATGATTAGGTTGAGTTATGCATGTTTACCTCCCTCTATGAGATTGAATCATGCTAGATCTTATTCCAATTCACCTAGGTGTAGGTAAGGAGCCAACTTAGGTGATAATTGACGTGAATATTACAGCCAATAGGTGGATAGGAGCGTCGTGATTAGCATGTTTTCTTGTGTTCCTCGATCCAATCCCTGTGCAGAGGAAGGGCATATGATGATGATTTACGTGCCATAGGGAGTGAGTTAGAAGTCAATAATGTAGTGGTTTGAGGTTTCTAACATCATCTACGGTCAATTCGTCGTGATAGGGGGTTGGCTAGAATAGTGTAATAGTCCATCCATTTAGGGAATAAATTGTGTTTGCATCTAAGTTCAACTTAATTGGAGCACATCCGCATTCTTTTGAACATCCATTTTATTTCTCTTGAGTATTTGTGAATCTTGTTCTACCAAGCTTTTGATGAATCGAAAATATTGTTTATGTTTACAAATTGTTGAACGATGTTTTGTGGTTATTGTTTTCAAATTGTTCTAGTTTAGTTTACATACAAGCCTAGATTGTTAGAATACAACTCAACGACTTTTGATTTTCCAAGCTATAAAATTTCACACGATTAGATAGTAATCCATAGGGCGAAACGAGATTGGGACCTGGATTGATATTATTACTTGGTTCGCATTGAAATTGAGCAATCACTTTTATTGCACATCAACCGGCGGTCGTTTGAAGGGCCCCTCCTCAAATGCATTGCTCCTCCCAAGACCGAACAAGCACTGGTAGAAATACACGAGGGTGATTGCGGTAACCACGACGGGGCTCGCTCCCTGTCCCACAAAGTAATCACGGTCGGATTCTATTGGCCGACGTTAAAGAAAGACGATGCTGATCACGTCAAACGTTGTGATAGTTGCCAGTATTTCGAAGCATCAACTCACCTAAGTTCAGAAACCCTCCATGCGTCAATCACTCTGTGGCCTTTCATGGTGTGGGGGATGGATCTAGTAGGCCCTTTCTCAAAAGGAACGGGGCAGAAGGACCACATCCTAATGGTGACGGAATGTTTCACCAAGTGGGTTGAAGGTGAAGCCTTGGGAAAGACCCGGGATCTGGAAGTCATCAAGTTCCTATACAAGCATGTGCTCTGTCATTTCGGAATACCCAAAGAGAAACGCACAGATATTGGACAACAGTTCGCCAGTGATAGGATGCAGACTTTCTGCAATACCTATGGGATCAAGCGAACATTCTCGACACCGCGATATCCCGAAGCCAACGGGTTGGCAGACTTAACAAATAAAATGGCGATCAGCACCCTTAAGAAAAAGCTAAACCCACACGGCTTGAGATGGGTGGAAGAGCTCCCGGTGGTGCTATGGTCCTACCGGACAACCCCGAGAACCGCCACTGGCATAACTCCCTTCTCTTTGGCATATGTGATCGAGGCAGTGGTGCCCGTAGAGATTATCACCCGTAGCCCGAGCGTGGAACACTCTAATGAGCAAACTAATATCAAACATTTGCAGGCTAACCTAGAGCTCATAGATGAAATAAGAAATGATGCAGCAGTTAAGACTACCTAGCAACGGGGCCAAGTCAAAAGAAACTACAACAGGAAACTCAAACTCTAAAGTTTCCAAGAAGGAGACCTGGTCCTAAGAAGAGTATTCCAAAATACAAAGGAATCCAGCATAGGAAAGCTGGCCCCCAATTGGGAAGGTCCCTACAAAGTTGCTAAAGTAATAGGGCACGGGGGTTACCAACTTGAGACAGCGGAAGGAAGAGAGATACAAAACAGTTGGAACATCAAACATCTGAAGAAGTACTATCATTACTACACAGATACGCTCACTCCATCCTATCATTTACATTTATTCCATTTAAGATTTTTTTCATCTAAACCATTTCTAACTTGAGCGTCGGAGGGGCGATGCCTAGGCATCCTGCCTGTCATGCAGCTTAAGCCTAGAGCTCGACACCGAGGATCATCAGCGCTCGGCGTCGACCCTAAAAGGTCGTCGGTGCTGAACCACAAAGAGGCTCGACACTGAAGGACCAAGGATGAATTAGTCCGCAAAAACTAATCACATGCACGTACTATATAAAGGTACCAAAGAATTATGGTATGGGTGAACCTCATAGATAGGCAAGAAGACATACAAGCACTATAAACACAGCACAACATCAAAGTTAAAGCATCCAAGCAATAGGAGGAGTATTAGAACTGAAGAGCAATAGATAGGTCGAAAGCAAAGGCATTCGATCCCGCAAAATATTTGAACTAAAATGGGAGCATAATTCATTCAAAAAGTATAAAAGCATGAAGAGCAAAAAATGTCAAAACACGGAAAATAAAAGACATTGTATCAAGTTTTACATAACAAAGATCAACAATTGAGTATCATCTAAACAGCCACATCTTCTTCATCGTTCTTCTCAGCCTCCTGTAGGAACTGAGTCTACAATAGGCGACATGAATCGCCATTTATTAA
>JAPKLW010000478.1:194621-246198 GCA_026898455.1 Plectranthus barbatus
TTCGATGAAGCAGGACGATTACCGGAAGAAATCAAGACTGCCTTTTCGTGATCTCTTACACACCGTATGATCTCCCTATCGACGAGATAACTGGATGTGTTTGTTCGTATCGTATGATTGTTAATTCAGACAGGAGTTGTTTATTGCAAGTCATTAATGATTACCAGTATATCAAACATAACGTTTCCTAATATACCAATCATAATGCTTTTATGTATACAATTCCAACACCTCCTCCTCGGCGTTATCCTTCAGAAACCCCTCAGCCTCTTTCTCCTCCAAGAACTTCTCGACCTCGACCTCTTTGAGCGGCTCATCCTCAGCATTCTTCTGCTTAGTTTTGGTCACCACGGCATTGATCCGAGGAGGAGTCGGGGGACGCGTGATGTTGCCGAGGTCAAAGTCCAGGCAACATCGACCAACCGTAGCACATATGGTCCTTGTGACCATATCCACTAGTAGGTCGAACGTTGGCTTAAATGAAGGGTTTGCCATGACCAAGTTCAGGTCGACCCCATCCCCGAACTTTAAAGCCTCGACCTCCGCCTCATGCTCCTTTTGCTCCCGAAGCCTCTCCTCCTAGCTCTTGTGGAAGCAATTTCGGAAGGATTCCAGCTCGAGTTCAGTCTTCTACTGAGAGTGGCCTTGAAATCCTTCATGGCTGTTTGGAGCTCATCGTCGAGGATCTGGCATCGCCTGGCGAGCTCGAACCTTTCCCTTTTGAGCTCGTCATACTTCGTACGAAGGGCTTGGGACTCGAGCCGCGACTGCTTGAGCTCGCTGGAGACAGTGGTCAGCTTATTAGCCAACTCAATCCTCTTGTCGCGCTCGGCGGCAAGCTCACGCCTTGAATGGCTCACCCCCTCGCTCACCAAGTCGAGCGACTTGATCAGGGCTTTGGTGTAGATGGCGAACTTCTGGGTAAAAGGAAACAACATTAGACGTCAAACCCTTTGTGCTCATTATTCAGGCATGAACTTAAGCAAAATACCACCTTTTGAAGCTCCTTTTCCATCAGAAAGGACTCCCGAGCATAAGCACTCGGGAATTCATTGGCTTTAATCTCAATGTTAATGGCCTTCTTTACCCGAACGGTGTACGCCGCGGAGGAGGAAGAGATGTCATCAGACCCCGTCAGCACCAACTCAAGCCTTTGATCGGTTGGCTCTGAGCGAGCCCTGGAGTCTTTGCTCGGCTCATGCACTTTTTTCTTCCTCCACTCATCCTTGTCCCTCCTCTTTGAGGGAGAAGAATGGCGAGTCGGGGGCGGAGGAAGGTTCAGGGGTAGACCCGAAGAGAATCCCCCAGTCACCTTCTCGACCGGGTCGACGCTCCCTGATCCCGAAGAATGCAGCCCCTGGGACACGCGAGGAGACTCAATAGTGAGTTTTTTCAATGGGGGCTGCTCCTCGGTCAGCATCGAGGAGTCGGTCTCACGAGGGCGCTTCTGCGCCATCATCGCTGCCAAGAGGTCGGCAGGGGACAGACCAACCATTTCTGTGGGCAGACAATCATTCTTTCCTTTGGCGTTTGTCCAGTATTCGGCACCGACGCTCCTTTTGCCCCGAACCGATGTGAATTTGTGGTTCGGCCTAGAGAAGGAAACGTCTATTCGGTGGTTCTCCTCGGTAGTGAGGATCGTCTATTTATACCTTGCGAAATAAATTAGAGATCGGTTAGTAATCGAGCACTCAAAATCCAAGCACAACACTTAAGCAAATCCTCGCACTTATAGGCACTCCACCCTCGGCCAGGAACCCGGGGTTGGAGTGATTCATCGACACCCACACCCACTGGTTCTTCCACCAGGGAGTGTTTTCCACATTTGGTAATCATGGGCTCGGCCAAAGAATCCCTCTTCATGAAATAGGAATACCCGGCCTCGTACCTACTCAACAAGTATAGATAATACCATTTACGAAGAGTTGGATACCCGATCTTATTAATTCTAGATCCGAAAAATTCAATACCAAGAAATTCAATGTTAATCAATTAAACAGACATTCGATTGATATTCATTGCCCTAGAACCCGCTAGGGTTTCTAGCCTCTCATAGCAGATAGAAAACCAAAACAAAATATTATTAAAGTTCATAAAAATAACTTACAAAAATAAAGGTTCGTGCTGGAAAATAAAGTATGTTGAATGCTTTAAGAGTTGAATAATATGATTCACGATGATAAGAGATGTGTAAAACTCGAAAATAGGGACTATTTATAGTGGGGGATGTGTATCCTATCATATCTAGGGCTGAGGACTTGATTTGATTCGAATTTAATCAAAATTCACCAAAAAATTGGGCACGTCAATTGAGGTGTGTGGACTTCAATCGAGGTACGTGCCTCCACCTCGATCGAGGTCGAATCTCCATCGGTCAAAGTCGAGCTCTGCCCTGTCTGCGCGGTCTCACGGTTTTGGCCATAACTTTCACTCCCGAACTCTGATTGACCCGATTCCAGTTGCTTTCGAAAGCTAATTTGAAGCTCTATCCATTTATATGCGCCAATAGCCCGAATTTCTTGTGTGGAGAAACTATTCTGTGCTAATATTGCACGTCACTGCTTTCGGAATGGTTTTCCAGTGAATTTAGCCTTAATCTTGCAAAAACGCACCATGACAAGCATAACACCACATATAATAGACTCATGAGTGAATTATATATGTAAACTTAATAAAACTACGTAAAATAGTAGAAAATAATATAGATAAGTGAGTGAAATAATGAACTTATCAGACCCCCCAACTTGAACGTTTGATTGTCCTCAATCAATAGACAAGAAAGAATCAAAAGATAAAGTAATTAGAGTGCAATGCCTCACAAGATTCATCACAGTCAAGAGTCAAAGTCCACTATCTACGAGCAGTTTAAAAGCGATAGAAAATTCATTAATAGTTGAAGAACTCACGGGAAGTGTTTCGCTCAACTCTCGAGTGTATAGGGTAAAATGAAAGCACTCAACACATGTATGAATGAATTTCTACCATAGGCTTGCAAAATTTATACTATCTCCACTGCTAAAATGTGCACACAAGTCTAGAATCAAAAAGGACTTTTATAAGGGTTGTAATGTAGGCTTTTGTGAAGGGTAGGGAACTTTTGGCCAAGTGACTAAATTAAATTGAGTATGCATCCTCAACTAATCCAAGCCACCATCTAACTTCATTCACCCTTATCCTCAAATATTTCAACAACACAAAAAAAAAATTCTAGCTCATATGAATCTCTTATGCTCTTTTTATAATGATTTTTTTCTTTTCCAGAGAGCATATGAGAATTCTACTTATATTCTTTGAGATTATTTTTCACACATCTTTCCAACCACTAATTTTATCGTTTCTTATCTCTCATTCACAATCAATCCACCCCATATATCACAACTCAAGACATGAGAGAAACCAATACTTTTTTCTTAATCTCATAGACAAGGAATGAAAAATTTTGTACAGGCTCAAAAGTGGCTAACTAGGGAAAATTTAATGTGAAGGGATAGTGTTTAGGGAGTTGGGCTATCAAAGATGGCCTAAGATCATCTCCTAAACTTGTGCACACTAATGCAGTCTCAACAAAGAAAGTAAGCAAGTTCTAGAGAAATTTGAACACACATGAGAATCTCACATCAAAAGAATTAAGGCTCAAGTCTCACACAAGGGTTTAAAAATTTTCTTCCACAACTAATTTCAAATCAGCTCAATCAGTATGCAAGTATAAGTTTCATATAAACCCTATCATGCGGTATTCTACATTCATAGGCATCTGATCACAATCCCAATCAATTCAACTCAACTATCAACCAATTCTAGTCTTAGTTCTCGTTCGGGTTATCTCAAAATTCAACATTTTTTCCCACAAAAAAATATAGAATAAATTTTTTAAAAATCTATGCATGCAAAAACTGAAATACTGAAAGCGAATAAAAATATAGAATATTCCCCCTTTTGTCCACACCCCCCCCCCAAACTTATTTCCAACTCAAGAGTGGGAAAAAGTTTGAGAATCGACAAAGGGGAGGAATAATACCTGGTAGTTGATCTCAAACATTAACTTTTTATCCCCGAAGGCTTTGGAACTCGCACGACATAAATCTTGGGCGGCTGGCACTTCGCGTCGACTGACGCAGGCTCGCTTCGATCGACGGAAGCCTTCTTGTCAACTCCTTCCACGGGTCGAAGTATAACACGTCGTCGGTTTAGACTTTGACCGATGCCAAGCTGCATCGATCGAAGTCAAGCAATCCTCGCTCAACCCTTATTTTTTATGCTGCAAAACAAAGTTAGTGCAGACCAAATTCGAAAATAAAATAAATTGAAAAACAAAAAGGAAAAATATTTAAAAGGTTGGGTTACCTCCCAACAAGTGCTTTGTTTAATGTCGTAGCTCGATGTTACCTCAGATCAGAACCAAGGGGGTCGGTTCCAGACTCGCCGACCCTTGGCATCCACCATATAGACTTTGCGGTCCTTGATGATGGTGGTAAGCTCGGGTTGAGGAGGCTTAGTTGATGATTTCACCTCCTCGGTACCGCGCTCCCACTCCATTGTAGCGGCCTCTTCTTCCTCGGACTCATCCCCTTCAATGGTGGCGATCCGGTTGCACTCCGCCTTTCTCTTGCTTTTGTCGATCATGAAGGTGATCTTCTCATCATTGGGCCGAAGAGTGATCTCTCCACCTCGGCAATCAATGAGAGCAGCACTAGTATCGAGAAATTCATGCCCTAGTATCATGGGCATGTTCTCGTCTTCTCTCATTTCGTGCACCATGAAGTCTGTTGGGAAGATCAGATGGCCCACTCGAATGAGCACATCTTCCAGAATTCCCTTGGGATGGGTCAAAGACCGATTTTCCAGTTGCAGAATGATTGTTGTGGGCCTCATCTCTCCGATGTTGAGGCCTTTGTATATCGAGTACAACATCAGATTGATACTGGACCCAGTATCACACAGTACTCGATGGAAAGTGTGGCCTCCAATCTCCACCGGGATAGAGAAGCATCCAGCATCGCTTTTCTTGATAGGCACTTGCTTTTGAAGTAGCAGGCTTCACTGTTCGTGGACCTTCACAGTCTCGTTCTCCACGAACTACTTCTTTTTCTTGGTCGGTCTCTTCTTATTGCCAGCCCTCTGGTGCTGGATTTGAATAAATTTTTTGGGAGTTGAAGAAACTATATCGCGTATTCCACTAATGTCAGCCCACCGATTTCCAAGTAGTTGATCCACGTCTTGAATTGGGTAATTGTATGCAACAATGATCCGAGCACGTTCTTCGACCGTCAGACTCGGACGAGGATTTCCTGTAAACAAGTGAAAGTTAATGAGAATAACTAAGGTACAACGTAAATCAACAAACTTACTTTTAGCCTTTCAAATGACTCCAAAAAGTTCGGGCTGGTCTGCGGGGATATCAACGAAGAAAAACTCGCCGATCCATTTGGAGGAGTTTGAAGAGCACCCTTTGATTAGTGGTTTCTCTGTGTTGTTAGCATGCTTGGAAAAAAACTAGTTACTTTCCTTTCTATGTGAATGAAGGTTATAGAGCTCAGACAACTCTCGAATGGTGGTTTCTCCAAGATTAGCATCGTTAAAGAGTAAGAGAGTCCCCATCATATGCCTTCAGGCCATCAGAGTGAGTTGGATGGGAGCAATTTTGTAAAAATCTAACACCGATACAAAGAAATGGTGAAGAGGAAGTCGAATCCCATATTTGAACAGCGAGCCGAGAAAGCCATAAAGCCTTGAGAAGGTCGATGGTGGCGTTGATTCGGAAGCAGTACGACAGGGTTTAAATGAAGGGATAGTTTGTAGTTGCGAAATATTAAGCAAAGAGTATCGAAGTCAAAGATTGATTGGGTAGAGTGCAAGACACCTATCAATTTCTCATCATAATCATCTGGAAACACACCCCGAACCAATTTATCCGATTCTAAGCATTTGGATCTTTGATCGGGCTTATCACTAGCTCTATAACTGGATCCAGAGTCGAATCCCAAAATGGAAACTGAGCTAGAGTTACAGGAGTGAGAGCCCGAAAGACTTTCAGTGTCTGACATTGAAGGGGGTATTAATACAAAAATATATGGTATTGTAGCACTCCATCAAAGATCGTAGTAGTTCGATTGAAAGAGATACGATAGCAGTGGCTACTGGACAGCTTGGGAACAGAATTCTCTCGGACTGCTCAGATCTGTGGAAGGAGAACAAGTAGAATGTGAGGAGAACGAAAGGGATGGGGACTATTTATAGAGGCCCCATAGAGGACCGTGAGGCCCATTGGGCAAAAAACGATAGCGCCACGACACGTATCCCCATAATTGAATGCAGACGGGTCTGGAGCATACACATGAAATTCGATACGGGGAGATCCTACCAATCACAAATATGATGGTACGATCCCAAAATGCATCCGATCGAATCACCCAAAATCTTTGTTTATCCATCTCGTCGCACACATATAAAAAAATGTAGCAATATATAATTGGAGTACATCCTTCATACAGAGAGCTACTCCAATTGAAGCCAAAAAAATGCTAGAGCACTTAGGGCTTCGAGTCACGACAGAGCATGCTCACCATTGAATGATCGGATCACTATAGTCATCCTCGTAAGGATCTAATGCCTATCAATATGATCTGCGCACTCATTTGAATTGATATCAGAATAGTGAAATTCACTACCTTCCAGATCTTAAGAAATCTGGATCTTTTCGATTCCTACGCACATGTCCACGAACAATGCGCACTCGACCTACGAGTCGATAGGTTCAAGGTCGCGCCCTGAAACCTCATGGGATCATTCCTACAACACTAATCTCTTGGAGCCCCACTTCATCAAGTACGTCATCTACTTCAAGGCACTTACTTGACTGATGCGGGAAAGGGTGGCGGTAATACCTTTCCCTTTCATGCCGAGGGTCGGGAAAAAGAGGAGGGAAGTAGTCCTTTTGCCTGACTCTTGGGGCGATGCGACGGAGGTGAAGTACGAAATCCCTCTATCGCCCCCTTATCATGTTTTTGATTGGTTATAGGGGGAATCTAAGATCCCATGCATTGACAAAATTTTCAGCTTCATCGAGTAATTATTGAACTCAATAAATCTAGGGGGCTATTGTTGTGCCCCAGAATGGCTCGGACCATTCTAGGCCCATTATATGATCGAATGGGTACCCATTGAAGGGCCCAATAAATCAACCTATCAATTGAGAACAACAGGATCGACTCGGCATCAAGTCAAGCCCAAGTCGACTCGATAAGGCACTTGCACCACTTGTATCGAAAGTGATCGACCCACTTAATGCTTGCATCACCCCTTGAACACGGTCCATCGACATCTGGAAAGAAATTTGGAAGAGGAAACCGGTTGAATGAAATATAATCAAAATCACTTTAATGGGGAAAGAGCCTATCAAAAATGGATGTCATTTAAGTATAGTTGACCCATCCATTTTCAATGGATGATCTGAATAAAGAAAAGACATATTAGTGTCATGATTCCAGTTGTTTCCCTTTTAGAGAAGAATGTCAAACCCTTCTAATTACCAGCTTCATTTTGTAAAAAGGGATTTAACAACATACACAAATTTCCTCTATAATAAAATCTCTTTACGATTCTTGATATTTAGTATTGTTTCATATTCCCTTCTTTTCAATTACATATCAAATCTCACCATCAACAGCGGGTATATTTAGTCCGTGTGTGTCACATTGAAATAAAATGGGTTAAATAAGGATACGTCTCGCAGAAGAAAAAAAATCGTGAGATCGTCTTCTCATATGTTAAAACTTATAAATATATAAAAATATTGGAAAATAAAAATATAATATCCTTATAAGTAATAAATGAAATAAAATTAAAATAATATTAGTATGTTAAAATATAGCACAAAGTAAAATAAAATATGGAAATATTGCAATTCGAAATTACAGATGCAAAAATATCACTATTGTAAAACTAAATAAAATTATAAAAATTATAAAATGCAAACTAAAAAATAATAGAAATACTATTATTGTATCATGCTACAAGACTATTCACAAAACTTTTTCAAAAAAAATTTTTGATTGATGGAGAGCAAGTGTCCGACCACGACTTACTAAAGAGACCATGAAGTAGATTTTTGTGAATATTGAAACAACAAAATACATCTCAAATTACTGCAAATAAATGCGGGATGTTAAATTTTTAATCCTCAATAATAGTTGTTGGTCGCTCATATGACTAAAGTTAATTAACTAAGATAACTATCTTTCTAAATACTTTTTTATTAAAAATTATTGTGATATACTATACGGATGAGTAGAAATGTCTCTTTTATTGTGTAAGTGATTTAGAAAACTTGTTGGTCTCAAATCAGAGTTAAGGTAATATACACATCGGAAGTTTTGCATGTTTGTGATGGATTTATATACTGAAAGCATTATGATTGGTATATTATGTACAAGGTCGATTGGTTAATATACTGGGAATCATAAATGTTGTATGTTCATCTCCTTTTCGAATTAACAAACATGTGTCGCAAACGCAATTATCCTCTTATCTCGTCGATAGGGAGATCATACGGTGTGTAGTAGATCATGGAAGATCATATGAATCGTTTGACCTAGCGAGATATAAATGGTTATCACAGCTGAGACAGTTCCAGGATAAACTGTGGGTGTAGGCGGCAGCATACGCAGTAATAAGCATCTTATCTTAGATGGCTTGGTATGCTGGTGTGGGGCACATATTGATAAGGACCTAAGTCGAGATCGATTCTTTTATCTGACATTAAAAGAATCTAGATCTCTATGGCTTGATGAGATCCTAAGCCTATATGAAGGTACAGAAGTATATGCAAATTGTGTATTACTTTAAGTTGCAGTGACAGGCTCTAGTTGAGCTTGTATATCTGTATATTGGGTAATAGCAGTTTGAGTATGACTGTCTGGTACTGGAACTAGATAACCACATCCAGTATATGATTGTGACATTCCCTGAGCAGCTCAAAAGGTTCGTTATGCTAAAGTCTTGCAGGCTGATTAAGTTCAAGCATAAGTGAAAAGGTTTGAGTGGATTGACTCAGGAATATAAGATGTTAATTAATTAAATAGCTTGTCAGAGCTTAAATTAATTAACGAATGTCTGTAACCTTAAATGTGGGGATATACCGAGCCCATGCAACCCGTACCTCAAAACGTGGTAGCAAATAGGTAGGACAGTATTGATTCTCTGGTGGAATGAATCAATATTAATTAACTAATTAATTATATTCTGGGTTGAAAATGAGAATTAATTAATTGATAGGCCTCATTTGCTATTTGCATTCTGGTCCCTGGTCTGGCCCATGAAACTCAAGCCCAATAGAAGTCCAGTATTTTTAATAGGCCTCAGTTCCTCAGATCTCAATACACCACAAGATCATAAGTTGCACACAGCAAACCGGGTTTTGGGAGCTGTGGTGATCGAGTAGATCTGAGAAACGAGGAGGAAATTCTTCTTCTCAACCGGGCAAGGAATCTGAAGGGAATCTTCACCAGATATTCAGATTGAGTTGGGAAACAGATCAGAAGATCAGATCAGGAGGATTTTCTTTCTTCTCTATCTCCTTATTTTCGAAAATAATTGTTTTATTTTCATAAGATTTAATTCCACAATCTGTTAGGGATTAAATCTTTGTGCGTGGGAAAGGATCAAGAGGAATCTCTGCGCACTCGTTCTTCAGGGTTTCGCAATCCAAGTATTCCGCATAAACCCCCTTATGCATATTCAATAGGAGCATGCTAGGATTAATCATTGGCATAGCAATTCATTTTTGATATTCCAATTAACGATCCTTGGCAAACGGACTTCGTGATTCAGTTCACGAATCCCTTCAATTGGTATCAGAGCCACGTTGAATTAATTGGCTCTATCAGAAAAATAATAATGACTATTATCTGCATGATAATTATTATTGAATGATTGCATGGGTTTTGGATTGTATGTTCATGTTTTTTCGTCCTCGTGGTTCTCGGGTTAATCCGCCCTTTTATATGGATTTGTTTTTCACCAACGAGATAAATTCGTGGTTAGATTTAGATTTTTAGAATGTAATTAGATATTTCAAATGTAATATTTTATTTTCAAAAATTAAATCTGTAAAACTAAGAACGAAGAACACGAAAAACAAAGGGCCGCACAACGCACGACGGCACCGGCACGGCACAGGGCCTTGCACGGGGGTCGCGCACAGCAGACACGATGGTGCACAGGCGCGCGGCGGCAGCGCAGCCGCGCGGAAACCCTAGGGTTTCAGCGCGCGGCGCGTGCGCGCGATGGGCTGCAGCCGCGCGGCCGAGGCTGGCCAGGCTAGGTGCGGCGCTCCAGGGCAGCCAGCGATGCGGGGGCAGAGCAGCAGGCGATCGGGGACGGCGGCGGCGCGGCCAGGGCGCGAGGCACGCGCAAGCGCAGCAGGCCTGCGCAGCTCTGCGCGCACGCCGGCGGCGCCTCCCCCTCCCTCGGTCGGCGTCGGCGGGTGCAAGGTGGTGCAGGCAGCGGCTCGTGGCTGGAGGCACGGGCTGGGGGCTGGGGGCGGTCCCTAGGGTTTGCATGCTGCGCGCGCGTCTCTCACATTGCGCTCCCTGCGCGTTTTCCGGTGAGTCGTGGTAGCTGACGGTGGAGAAGAAAGTGAATGGCGGTTCGGGCGACGGTCGAGGCACGCCAGGGCGGCGGCATGCGAAATGGGCAACGGTCGGAGGAGGCGGTATGATCGCTAAATTATTTAACAACGACTTAGCAAAGCTAATAATATAGTTGCAAATAAAAATTATCGATCCCACAGGGAATGAAACGACGAAAAATCCTAAATACTAAATCAGGCGTTCTTAAAATACTGGTTAGGAAAAGCAAAGTTTTGGGTTTTGGTTGTTTTGCAAATCATAATCCTTGCAAATAAAAAGTAAACAGTAAATTAAAATACTTTGGTTGAAAACGGCTATGAGAAATACAGATTCTAGGAATATCTCCTTATCAAGTATGACATGAATGTATAAATTGATTATTTCCCAATTTTAATTCCTCTTCATAGTGAAACATTAGAAAAGTATTACGAACTTCTTTGTTGGACAATTCATAATGTAGATTAATCAATTACCTATCTCCGCTCGGTCTCAAGATAAATTAATTAACTCCAAAGATCTACAGATTTATCCCTACAATCAATCTCCTTCAGTTACGACAAGAAATCAGATTATATTGTGAAAATCTCTTTCGATTGAAAACTATTACAGTTACGTCTCAAGTAATCAACTAGTTAATCCTAAGATGTGGCCAACAAACTCAAGATTATGAATTAAACTCAGATTTCACAAACTACGAAGGGAAAGGGAAAATAATTCAATTAATCAAAACATGCATACATTGATAATTCGAACCCTAGAATCTGAGGAAGAGATTAGTTACACATATTCAGAATAATGTTCATCATAGAAGAATAAAACCTGAATTGCATAAAAATCGGAATCCGAAAATAATTCCACAGAACTCTGTCTTCAAACATAAACTTCAAAAAACCTTGGGAATCTCTAAACAATCTTCAATACTAAAATCTTGTAACTATTCTAATGTCTTCTCCTCTGAAAAATAAATTTACATGGCTTTATATAATAGTGGAGAATGTATCATACAATATCTAGGTGTAGATATGTCTTTATCTTCAAAACAGATGCAGACTAGGAATCCCGAACTTGCGTCGATCGTGGAAGATTGGCATCGATCGACGCTGGTGAAGTACCCTCGTCGATCGACGTGGAATGGCGTCGATCGACGTGGTTGCTGCCTCCGTCGATCTTCTCTTTTCTTCATTCGTCAATCGCTCCTTCTTCAATCTCCTCGTCGATCGACGAGACATCCTCGTTGATCGACGTGGACCTGAAACTGGAAATCCAACTCTTCTCTGTTTGTGACTAAAAACCTGCATGATTCATCAAACACAACATTACGGGTACAAAAGCTAATTCATGCACGAAAACAAGTACAAAAACAATCTTTACACCACACATTTAGTCGAAGAACAACCAGATAAGTTGGTGAAAATCCTAACTTATCAACTCCCCCAAATTTAAACTATTGATCGTCCTCGATCAATTTATAGAAAAGAAATCTAATCAAATGCAGATACAAGTGTGCAATGCCTCACAAGCTTCTTTTGCAATTTAAGTATCACTTATTCACATAAATCATGCAATCCAAACAAATTCTAATTGTTAAATCATTGAGGAGGAACCTCACCGGGAAGTGTTTGCACTCATCGCTCGATCAAGTAAAAAGGCTTTGAAATTCACACATTCAAAGTTTTAGTTTACCTCACCATAGGTTTGACAAATTTCTCATCTCTCCACTACTTGTTAGTGTGGTTTTTCAGGGAATCAGAAAGGTCTTGATTTGGTTGTAATGTGGCTTACCTAAGAGGTAGGATATTTTTGGCTAAGTGACTCATAATATTTCATTCAAACACCAAGTCTTTAGCATATCTTGCCCACATGATTTTTTCTCTTCTAACACACAATCTTGTTCCTTCTCTTTTGTAATTTTCAGGGTTCGAAATTTATTTTGGCTTTTGTGAACTACACATATGAAGTTTTTCTCCTCAAATATATTTTTTTTTCTCTTTTCATTCATATTCACCAATGTTCACTCATTTTTTTTTTTCGAATTTTACCCTTAGGAACCCCTAATTTTGCACACAACCTCATATCACAATCTCACAGTTTACATCCTCCAGTAAATCATAGTTTCTTATTCATCAACCCTCCTAATCAAAGAAAGAAAATTTTTTCAAGGCTCAAGGGGGTTGCAAGTGAAAATTAAAGGCGAGTGCATGGGAAATGGGCTACGAAAGAACATGCCTAAAATTATTTTCACCCTATTACCACACTTAATGCAACCTCAAGAGAGAAATTCATCAAATTCTAGGAAGTAAATCTAATGACTTTGTCACTCATCAAACGAAAAGATGGCACAATTTCTCACAAGGTAGAAATTTTCGTTACTCCTCAACAATTACCCAATTCTGAACAGTTATCATGCAAAAATTTATATTTCAAAGATCAACTTATCAAGCAAAGCAGCTCCTATCATCGGCTACTCTATCACATGGATTATCATTCTTAATCAGCAAATATCTCAATTATCAATCAACAATTCAATTCCAAGGGAAGACAAGTATTCAATTCCAACACCAACATACTCAAAAGTAGTTCCGACTATCCTATGTTCAAAAGCTCCTAAAACAATACTCAAGACTATTCAACTCAGAACAAGTACCACAAATCAAGAGTTCAAAACTTATTCAACACAGAACAAGTATCACAAATCAAGAGTTTAAAAATACTAATTTTGAGTAAAAATCCTTGCAGAGAGCGATTGTTCACACTGAAGCAAAAGAACAAGGATGGTGATGGTTCAGAAAAAACAAAAATCAAAAACAAAAACAGAAAAACAACGAAAAATTAAAATAAAGCAGGAAAATAAAAACAAACAAACATTTCCCTTTTCCTATCCTCATCCCCCCAAACTTGTTTCACTCGAAGGAGTGGACAAGTTTGAAAGTTAGATAAGAAAAAAGGAAACAGTACCTCATTCCTCCTCCGGAGGATCCTCCATCTCAACATCTGGGGCAGGCCAAACGGGTAGTCGCCGCCGGCGGTCCTGGCGCTCTCTGTGGCGTCGGAGGTAGACAGAGTCGGGCTGGGTGTTCAGGAGAAGGCGCTGCATCTGCATGTCGAGGGTGTTGAGCCGCGTGGTCACGTGCTGTCAAAAATTTGCCTGCCGGGTGTGCTCCTCGGCATGCAAAACAGCCTGCTGCTGCATGAACTGGTACATCATAGCCAGATCCACTCCTCCGGAAGATGAAGACTCTCCCGCAAAGTGACCGGACAAATACCCACCGGTCTGATCGTGAATCCGCTCTCCTCCTCCATCGTGCCTCTCATCCTCTGGCTCCTCCTCCTCGGGCCCTTCCTGTGGCGGTCGCTGGTCGGGCTGAGTCAGTGGTCGGTGATGAAGTCTGGAGGTGCCAGGACCTCCCTGTGCTCCGACCATGAGCCTCAAGTGGGCGGGTGTGCTCATCAACCAATTAACACGGAAGTGATAATTAGTGACGCGAGTGAGGTTCCTCTGTGGAAGTGGGAACCTGTCCTCGTTGGACATCCGCAGGGACCAACCCGCATCCCGTGGTGACAGCATCAACATCTTCACCAGGGCCCCTGTGCCGAGTCCTCGGCTGTCATCCTCAAATGACTCGATCTGTGATAGATCGATGCCCACATACTCCGCAATTGGGGTAATCAATCCCCCGCTCCAGATGTTGCCCTTGGAGGCCTTGATCTGATGCCTCCACTGGTCCATGACCAATGCCGCAAAACTGAACTCCTCGCCGGTCAGCATGCAGTGAATGGCGTACAGTTCCCCCACTCTCACCTTGCCGCTCTCATGCCTGCCGGTGATGGACACTCCCATGCATCTCTGGAGATACTAGAACACCGGATTGTCGATGGAGGAAGCCTTCAAGTTCCCCGAGTCAAACTCCCGCAAGTCCTCCTTAGCATCGGCTGCTATCTGGCTCCAGAAGCGGGCAATGTCAAAACTCGGGGGAAGAAAACCGTCTCCCCCTTTTCGGACGCCCCAAATCTCTTCAAGCTTGTCCCTTTGCATCTCGTAGTGCTCATTCAGAAGTTGGAAGGAAACGGTGGTAGGCTTTGACTATGGGTGGACCTCGTAAACATGGAGTGAGGCAAGAAACTCCAGGACAAGCGACGGATAGGTCGGCCACCGTGCTGTCATCCAAGCACTCCAGTCTACTCGCTGCAGAAGGGCCTCCACATCCGCTCGAATTCCCAACCGATGCATTATTTCCGGGCATGGGTAGAGTGTCTATCGGACGGCGAATGCGTCACCGGAGAGCTTCCGAAATCGTCGCTCAAAAGTTCTTTTGGCGAAGGTGGGTTGGAAGTCCATAACCAATCTGCAAGGGTAGTGGAAAAAATGTCAAAGCTCATCAGAACCAATTCACAAAATTCCCAACATTACAACAATCAAATGTGCAATTGTCCACAAAATGTATCTACCCATGCAAAATTGATTCGAAATTCATGCAATTCACTCTCTATCCTAGCATATTACATCATTGATTGAAAGAATTTATCTCAAAAATAGCAGGATAGGAACAACACCCCCAAACAAGAATTACTCCCCAAAATACGATCATCAAATTCAAAGTAATCCAAGCAACCCATCCAAGATAAAGAAGTATATCGACTAAAACAATCAACCATATCGAATAATCATCATGGAAAGTAACGAAATCGTCAAAAATGCAAAAAATGGACACAAGGGTTCCAAACTCAATTTCTAACAAAATCATGCTCAAATCCTTCAATCATATGAAATAATCGAAGAGGAGAGTGTTAGGATACATACCGTGGGTGGAAGCGTCGGATTTGGAAAGAAAAAATTCGAGTGGGTGTTTGGAGAGAAAAAGAAATCGTGCAAGTGTGTTTGTGAGTGAAAGGAATGAGGGTTTTGGGTTTTAAACCCGTCTCTGTCCGGCCTCAGAATTGTTCGCATCGATTGACGAGGCATTCCCGTCGATGGACGAAGACAAAATTTCCTCGTCGATCGATGAAGAATTGCGTCGATCGACGTGGTCATGATTTCCTCATCAATCGCTGCCGAGAAGCAGCGATCGACGTGTTCCGGCAGAGGACTGGACCCAAAACAATTCAAAAATTTTCTGAAAGTACGAAACTCGACTGACTCGACTCGACTGAATTGAAAATAACAGAAATAAAGAAAACAGTAAACTGTTGGGTTACCTCCCAACCAGTGCTTGGTTTTATGTCGCTAGCTCGACAATACCTGTTTCTTCAAGGACGGTTCAAGTAGTACTTCTCCACCGCTTTGATTTGAAGTGGGGTGAAGTATGGTTTTAGGTTCTGTCCGTTCACCTTGAAATTCTTCCCATCTTGGCCAGCTAGTTCAACTACACCGTTCATAAATTGATAGATCACGGTGTATGGTCCGGCCCACTTTGACTGTAGCTTCTCGGGTATGAATCAAAGATGGGATTTAAAGAGAAGAACCTTGTCACCTGAATGGAAAACATGTGAGCGAATCCTTTTGTCGTGAAACCTCTTCGCTCGATTCTTGTAGATGACATTGTTCTCATAAGCTTTATCTCGGAAATCTTCTAATTCATTCAATGCCATGGCGCGCTCCTCTGCGGCTGTCCTCCAATCTAGGTTTAGTTCTTTCACTGCTCTCCAAGCCTTGTGCTCCATCTCCACCGGCAAGTGACAGGACTTTTCAAAAATCAGCTGGTATGGTGACGTCCCAATTGGTGTTTTGTAGGCGGTGCGGTATGCCCATAATGCATCATCAAGCACTGCCGCCCACTCCTTTCTTTGCTTCACCGTCTTCTCCAAGATTTGCATGATTTCTCGGTTGGACAGCTTTGTCAGCCCATTCCCTTGTAGATGATATGGAGTGGTGACTCGGTGTTTGACTCCGTATCTGGCGAGAAGGGTAGCAAGCTATTTGTTGCAGAAGTGGGATCCCCCGTCGCTTACCAAGGCTCTTGGTGTCCCAAATCGCGTTATCAGCTTCTGTAGGAACTTGATGACTACCTTGGAGTCATTTGTGACTGTTGGAGTAGCCTCGACCCATCATGATACGTAGTCTACTGTCAGGAGGATGTATGAGAACCATTGGGATGGTGGAAAGGGTCACATGAAGTCGATCCCCCAAACATCAAAGATCTCGACTTCGATGACCGGCGTCTGTGGCATTTTGTTCCTTCGCGAGATGTTGCCGGTCCTCTGGCAGCGATCACAACCCGTTATCCATCCACGGCAGATCTCATAGATGGATGGCCAATAGACCCCGCTGGCAAGGATTTTGAATGCGGTCCGGTTGGCTGAGTGATGGCCACCACTAGGAGATGAGTGGCAGGCTTCGAAGATTTGTTGCCACTCGGACTGGGGCACACAGCGGCAAATGACGCCATCAGCACATCTACGCCATAAGTAGGGATCCTCCCAGTAGTAGAATCTGACGTCATGCAGAAACTTCTTCCTTGCATATGGAGAAGAGTCCGGAGGAAGAACACCGCCAACCAAGTAGTTGGCGAAATCTGCATACCAAGGTGTCTTGGACTCGTACATCTCTTTCAATTCCCTAGTGGCGTAGATCTGTTCGTCAGGGAATGTCTCTCAGATCATCATCTGCTGATCATCCCCTTCGACCGGTGGCTCGAGTCTTGAAAGGTGGTCGGCAATCACGTTCTCGCTTCCTTTTCTGTCCTTGATCTCCAAGTCAAACTCTTGTAGTAACAGTATCCACCGGATCAGTCTAGGCTTGGCACCTTGCTTTACGAACAGATATCTGATGGTTGCATGGTCGGTGAAAACGGTTGTCTTTGAGCCTATCAGATATGGTCGGAACTTGTCGAAGGCATAGACAACCGCGAGCATCTCTTTCTCCGTGGTGGTGTAGTTGCATTGGGCTGGATTCATGCTCTTGTTGGCGTACGGAATCACATGGAAGAGTCTTCCTTTTAGTTGCCCCAATACTGCCCCAACAGCGTAGTCACTGGCGTCGCACATCAATGTGAAGGGCTCATCCCAGTCTAGTGATATCAGGACTGGTGCAGTTACCAATGCCTCTTTCAATTTCTCGAAGGCCTTCAAACAATCGTCATCAAACAAGAATGAGACGTCCTTCTCCAGAAGGTTGCATAGGGGCCGAGATATCTTAGAGAAGTCCTTGATGAACCTCCTATAGAATCCGGCGTGGCCTAGGAAACTTCGGACAGCTTTAACATTTGTCGGCGGTGGCATCTTTTCAATGGCTATCACTTTGGCCCGGTCCACTTCTAGTCATTCGGCTGATACTCGATGTTCTAACACAATCCCCTCTCGCACCATGAAGTGGCATTTCTCCCAATTGAGGCATAAGTTTGTCTCGGTGCATCTCTCAAGTATAGTAGCCAGATTCTGCAGACAAACATCGAATGAGCTACCAAAAATTGAGAAATCATCCATAAATACCTCCATGACATCTTCGATCATATCGTGGAAGATTTCCATCATGCATCTTTGGAAGGTAGTCGGTGCATTGCATAATCCAAATGGCATCCGACAGTAGGCGAATAGTCCATAAGGACAGGTGAATGTTGTCTTGTGTTGATCTTCAGGCGCCACAGCTATCTGGTTGTACCCTGATTAACCATCAAGAAAACAATAGAAAGGGTAACCAGATAATCTATCAAGCATTTGATCGATGAAGGGTAGGGGAAAGTGATCCTTGCACGTGGCGGTGTTCAAAGCTCGGTAGTCAATATAGAACCGCCATCCCGTGACTGGTCTTGTCGCAACTTCCTCTCCATCGTCATTCTTCACTATCTGCATCCCCCCTTTCTTGGCTACTACTTGTGTAGGGCTCACCCATTTGCTGTCAGAGATTGGGTAGATCATGCCATGGTCAAGGAGTTTGAGAACCTCCTTCTTTACAACTTCTTGCATGATGGGGTTCAATCGTCGTTGTGCTTGTCTCTTCGGTTTGGCTTCTTCTTCAAGGATGATTTTATGCATGCACAGCGAAAGGCTGATTCCCTTGATATCCCCCAAAGTCCATCCGATGGCGGACTTGTATTTCCGCACAATTCGCAGCAGTTTGTCCAACTCCCCCTGTGTAAGATAGGCAGAAACAATGACAGGGTATGTATCATCAGAACCTAGAAATGCGTACCTGAGATGTGCCGGAAGTGTCTTGAGTTCCAGAACTGGTGGATCAGAGCTGGAGCATGGCTGCCTCAGGTCGCCGTCGATCAACAAAGACCCTCCATCGATCGACGTGGTTTTTGCAGCGGCCTCAATCGACGATGCAGTGGCGTCGATCGACGGGAGCTTGTTTTCCACCCTTGGTGAGTTGTTCTGGCTGTATCGATCAGGCAGTGGTTCTCTTTTGATTTCTTTTTCCCGAGTTATTTCCTCGAACACGTCCAGCTCCATGACCAGATCCAAGATTTCCTTGGTTGCCTCGTCCAGATTTGTTGACGAGAACAGAGAGTGTTGCAAGTAGTTTTCCAGGAAGTCTGGTTCGCTTTTGGGAGAGGTGAATGGAGAAGACATTACCGGGCTGAAGCAGTTGATCATGTGGCATTCTTCTGTGTAGCTTCCATCATTGTGCTTCTGCATTGCCTTGTAGATCGAGAATGTCACCGACTCATTGTCTTGCAATAGTAATACTTAGGCAAATTGGAGGAAACATTAATATTGCTTTATCATAAGGTTTCAATGTTTAATTATTTCAATAGTTTGCGACTATGTTTTAATTTCTGCTTTAATTTATTGTTTTCAGACATGTCTATTGCTCACGTTGTCAACCTCTTAATAACAAACCCTTTAACTGGTCCGAATTTTCCTGAGTGGAAGTTATACTTCATGGTAATACTCTGCACTGCAAAACATGCCCATATACTTTACATGGACCCTCTAACTCCCAAATATTGGAAATGTACTGGTTATGAGCGAGTGTTCTATGAAAGATTGGTAGCTTCTTATGAGTTTGCCCGCAGACTCATCATGAACAGTCTGTCTAGAGAATTAAAGCTCAAGTACAAGAAGTTCCGAACTGTTGTTGAGATATGGAGGGACCTTGTGAAAGTTTATGGGAAGGTGAGACGAACTGTCAGTTTTAATCTTGTGGAGGACCTGGTCTGCAAGAGGATGACTGATGGGAGTTCGTTGCTTCTGCACTTTGTCAGTATGATGAGGATTATGAGAAAGTACAGAAAGAGAGGTGGACAAGTCAGTAAGCGGGCGGAAATTAACTTTGTCATGCACTCTCTGTCTGATTCATATAATGACTTTATCAAGTCCCTCGGTACCAGGCGCGAGTTTACTCTTTCTGAGTTACTCTCAGTCCTGATGCGAGAGGAATCTGACCTTAGAGCATTCGAATTTGCTCCAACTTTGTCAGCTTTTGAGAAGACAGTTGCTGAAGCAAAGGAAATGCTTAAAAGGTTAGATGAAGTTGATCTAGCAGAAGATGTCATCAGGCCATGCAAACGCAAGCGAAGTGAAGTAGATTGTCTAGTGCTTGGCAAGGGTAGACAAGGTACGTCATGGGCATTTATAACGGAAACATGTTTAGCATCAGTTTCTACTCATTCTTGGGTAGTGGATACTGGAGCTACTGATCATGTTTGTTATACTTTGCAAGGGTTCAGGCCGACAAGGCAGCTGAAGCATGACAAGATTATCATCTCAATGGGTAGTGGAGAGCGAGTCTCAGCAGTAGCCATTGGAGATTTTACTTTATGCTTTGAAAACAATGTTTTGATTTTGAGAGATGTTTTATATGTGCCGGTTTTTCGGCGGAACTTAATTTCAGTTTCCAAGTTATTTAATGATGGATATTCAGTTATTTTTTATAGTGGAGTTTCTATCATTGGTAATAACGGTGTTATCTGTCATGGTAAACTGATTGACTCTCTCTATATCATTGATTGTATGCATAAATCTTCCGTGAATGTTGCAAACTCATCCAATATAATAATCAATCAAAGAGAAAGTTTTCTTCCAATGAGGATCAAACATATCTCTGGCACTTGAGACTAGGTCACATCAATCTGAAGAGGATTAAAAGATTAGCATGCGATGGGCTCTTGGATTCTTTTCAAGTGGTACCGCATCAAATCTGTGAATCATGTATAGAGGGAAAGATGACGACCAGGCCTTTTAAGGTAAGTCAGTCTCGAGCAGAGGATATGTTGGAATTGATCCACTCTGACTTATGTGGACCAATGTCCACGCAAGCTCGTGGAGGTTATGAGTATTTCGCCACATTCATTGACGATTACTCAAGATTCGGATATGTCTATTTGCTTCGCTATAAGTACGAATGCTTTGAGAAATTCAAAGAATTTAGGACTGAGGTAGAAAAGAAGCTAGGTAAGACTATCAAGACACTACGATCAGATCGTGGTGGAGAATACCTCAGTAACGAGTTCTTGCAGTACTTGTCAGACAACGGGATTACATCCCAGTGGACTGCACCAGGAACCCCTCAACAAAATGGTGTAGCGGAAAGAAGAAATAGAACTCTCTTGGAAATAGTCAGGTCGATGATGAGTTATGCAAGCTTGCCGATTTCGTTTTGGGGATATGCCTTGGAGACAGCGGCCTACTTGCTTAACATGGTACCTTCTAAATCAGTTCCTAAACACCTCTGGAACTCTGGTATGGGCGAAAGCCAAGTTTGAACAGAGTGAGGGTTTGGGGTTGTCCAGCATATGTGCTGACAAAGGAACCTGATAAGTTAGAAAGTAGGTGTAAGCTGATGTTGTTTGTAGGATATCCCAGGCAAACGAAAGGTGGTTACTTCTATTGTCCTAAGAATCAAAAAGTCGTTGTCAGTACCAACGCAAGATTCTTGGAGGATGAATATGTAAGAAACCATAGATCCAAGAGTGAGATTATCCTCCACGAGCTTGAGGATAAGGAAGCAATTCCATCAGGAAAGCCTAGTGTAGTGGTAAATCCACCTGTAACAGGTGAGGTTATACCAACACTGCCACTAATGCAAGGTATGGGACCAACGCGTACTGAGCCAACTACTGAAATGGTTCAGATACCTCGTCGCAGTGGGAGGGTTATCCACCAACCCAAAAGGTACATGTTCGTGGGAGAGTCTTCTGACTTGATCCCAAAAAACAGACTGGATGATACCGATCCCTGGACATATGTCGAGGCGGTATCTGATAAAGATGCAAACAAATGGCTAATCGCCATGGATTCAGAAATAGAATCCATTACGGCTATGGGTGTATACCAGAAAACTGATTTTTCAGATGGCTGTCGAGCCATAGGGTGCAAATGGGTATACAAAAGAAAGAAAGGAGCGAATGGTGAAATTACAGCTTTCAAAGCAAGGCTGGTGGCGAAGGGTTATAGTTAGAAAGAAGGTGTAGACTATGACGAGACCTTCTCACCGGTAGCCATGCTTAAGTCCATTCATATACTCCTAGCCATAGCAGCACATAAGGACCTAGAAATTTGGCAGATGGATGTCAAAACCACGTTTCTAAATGGGTACCTTGAAGAAGGTAGGGACATCTATATGCAACAGCCAGAAGGTTATGTGCAGAAGGGCGAAGAACATTTGGTCTGGAAGCTAAGGAAGTCGCTGCATGGACTTAAACAAGCTTCACAGTCATGGAATCTGCGTTTTGATGAAGTGATTAAATCCTATGGATTTTCACAATGTTCAAACGAGAGTTGTGTGTACCGTCTATGTGTCAGCAGAAGCGTGGTATTCCTTGCACTTTATGTAGATGATATTCTCCTATTTGGCGACAATGTGGAAGTATTGTCAGGCATAAAGGGGTGGTTATCCGAGCAGTTTCATATGAAGGACCTTGGGGAGGCAGGATACATCCTAGGGGTAAAAGTATTGCGGGAGCGCAATAAGAGGATGCTGACCTTGTCTCAAGGATCATATGTGGATACTGTGATTGCCCGTTTCAGCATGCAAACTGCCAAGAAAGATCTGTTACCCTTCAGACATGGCATATATCTTTCCAAGGATCAGTGTCCGGTGACACAAAGGGAGAAAGATGAAATGAGGAACGTGCCGTATGCATCGGCCGTGTGGAGCCTCATGTATGCAATGCTATGTACGAGGCCAGATATCTGCTTTGCTGTAGGCATGGTAGCAAGATACCAGTCTAACCCTGGACAGGCGCATTGGACTGCGGTAAAGCACATACTCAAATACCTGAAAAGGACTAGAGACTATTGTCTCGTCTATTAGTGTGAGGAGTTGTGCCCTGTGGGTTATACTGATTCGAATTTCTAGGCAGACCGAGATGAAAAGAAGTCCACCTCTGGCTATGTGTTTACATTGGGAGGTGGGGCCATATCATGGAGGAGTGCAAAGCAGAAGTGCATTGCGGACTCCACCATGGAAGCAGAATATGTGGCAGCTTCTAAAGCTTCGAAAGAAGCAATATGGTTTCGAAACTTCCTTCTGGAGTTGGACGTGATTCCTAAGCTGCCCAAGACCATCACGATATATTGTGATAATTCAGGAGCTATAGCTAATTCAAAGGAACCACGAACTCACAGAGCAACAAAACACATTGAAAGGAAGTACCATATTATACGAGAAATCGTAGCAAGGGGTGATGTGCTAGTAGAGAAGATTGATACAAGAAATAATCTAGCGGATCCATTCACAAAGGCTCTGCCTCAGAAGGTCTACGAGATGCATGTATGTAACCTTGGGCTGAGGGCTAAGCTATCCACGTAGAATGTTTGATGTAATAGCTAGATTAGTTTAGACGTGTTATACTCTGGAAAGCACCTGTATAATGATTTGAGTATAAGTGGGAGATTGATGGATTTATATACTGAAAGCATTATGATTGGTATATTATGTACAAGGTCGATTGGTTGATATACAGGGAATCATAAATGTTGTATGTTCATCTCCTGTCTGAATTAACAAACATGTGTCGCAAACGCAATTATCCTCTTATCTCGTCAATAGGGAGATCATACAGTGTGTAGTAGATCATGGAAGATCGTATGGATCGTTTGACCTAGCGAGATATAAATGGTTATCACAGCTGAGACAGTTCCAGGATAAACTGTCGGTGTAGGCTGCAGCATATGCAGTAATAAGCACCTTGTCTTGGATGGCTCGGTATGCTGGTGTGGGGCACACATTGATAAGAACCTAAGTCAAGATCGATAAAGAATCTAGATCTCTATGGCTTGATGAGATCCTAAGCCTATATGAAGGTACAGAAGTATATGCAGATTGTGTATTACTTTGAGTTGCAGTGAAAGGCTCTAGTTAAGCTTGTATATCTATATCTTGGGTAATAGCAGTTTGTGTATGATTGTCTGGTACTGCAACTAGGTAACCACATCCAGTATAGGATGGTGACATTCCCTGAGCAGCTCAAAAGGTTCTTTATGCTAAAGTCCTGCAGGTTGATTAAGTTCAAGCATAAGTGAAAAGTTTTGAGTGGATTGACTCAGGAATATAAGATGTTAATTAATTAAATAGCTTGTCAGAGCTTAAATTAATTAACGAATGTCTGTAACCTTAAATGTGGGGATATACCGAGCCCATGCAACCCGTACCTCAAAACGTGGTAGCAAATGGGTAGGACAGTATTGATTCTCTGGTGGAATGAATCAATATTAATTAATTAATTATATTCTGGGTTGAATATGGGAATTAATTAATTGATAGGCCTCATTTGCTATTTGCATTCTGGTCCCTGGTCTGGCCCATGAAACTCAAGCCCAATAGAAGTCCAGTATTTTCCTATAAATAGGCCTCAGTTCCTCAGATCTCAACACACCACAAGATCATAAGTTTCACACAGCAAACCAGGTTTTGGGAGCTGTGGTGATCGACTAGATCTGAGAAACGAGGAGGAAATTCTGCTTCTCAATCGGGCAAGGAATCTGAAGGGAATCTTCACCAGATATTCAGATTGAGTTGGGAAACAGATCAGAAGATCAGATCAGGAGGATTTTCTTTCTTCTCTCTCTCTCTCCTTGTTTTCGAAAATAACTATTTTATTTTCATAAGATTTAATTCGTCAATCTGTTAGGGATTAAATCTTTGTGCGTGGGAAAGGATCAAGAGGAATCTCCGCGCACTCGTTCTTCAGGGTTTCGCAATCCAAGTATTCCGCATAAACCCCCTTATGCACATTTAATAGGAGCATGCTAGGATTAATCATAGGCATAGCAATTTATTTTTGATATTCCAATTAACGATCCTTGGCAAACGGACTTCGTGATTCAGTTCACGAATCCCTTCAGTTTGTACTCTCCAAGCTAGTGATTCTGGCACCATCTTGTGTTCAGAAAACTGGTTGCTTAGCGAACATAATTGTTGGTCCCTTATCAGAGTCGTGTTAAGCAGTTAAAACTACTTAACAAATGCAGCAGAATGTTTAAGTATCTTGCATTTAGTTTCATTTTCAAATATTTAGCTCGTAGTTGGAGTTAAGTTGTTTCAGATATACTCTAGCAACTTGAGGTTGCTAAGTTTTAAATCAACAAGCAGAAACAATAAAACAGTAATGAAAGACACAAGGTTTATAGTGGTTCGATCTTCAAGATCTACGTCCACTCCTCAGTCGAACACTGAGAATTTCACTAAAAAGATATATCAAAGTACAAGGAATCGCCGGTCACTTGTAGCAGGTGGCGAGCTTTCGAGCCAGCCACTACAAAGCTATCATCTGTTACTTCTATCTTTCAGCAGCTGCAGCTAAGTAAATGGCGCACCTTCGTAAAACTTAACCTTGCTGCAATGGAAGCTTTTATAGTTCCTTCCTGAACTCTCCTGGGGGTTTTGGCAACAGCCCGTCGTAGTAAATCTCTTTTCAGAGATATGACTGCTAGAAGCTTCCTAGGATGGAAGTTATCCCAATGATTTGATTCTTGAACAAAGTCAAGGAATCTCCTCTTGAATGTAGTGTCAGATATTCAATGTGGGACACTGATCACTAAATTATTTTGACAGTGACTTAGCAAAGCTAATAATATAGTGGCAAATAAAATTATCGATCCCACAGGGAATGAAATAACGAAAAACCTTAAGTACTAAATCATAAGTTCTCAAAATACTGGTTAAGAAAATCAAATTTTGGATTTTGTTTATTTCGAAAATCTAAAATGCTTGCAAATTAAAATTAAAATTAAACAAGAAATTGAAATATTTTTGATGAAAGATTATGAAAAGTACAGATTCTAGGGATATCTACTTATCAAGTATGACATGGATGAATGAATTGATTAATTCCCAATTTAATTCCTCTTCGTAGTGAGACATCAGAAAAAGTATTATGAACTTCTTTGTTGGACAATTCATAAAGTAGATTAATTAATTACCTATCTCCGCTCGGTCTCAAGATCAATTAATTAACTCCATAATTCTACGGATCTATTCCTATAATTTATCTCCTTCAGTTACGACAAGAAATTAAATTATATTGTGAAAATCTCTTTCCATTGAAAACCATTACAGTTACGTCTCAAGTAATCAACTAATTAATCCTAAGATGTGTCCAGCAAACTCAAGATTATGAATAAACACAGATTTCACAAACTACGAAGGGAAAGGGAAAATAATTCAATTAATCAAACATGCATACAATGATAATTAGAAACCCTAGAATCTGAGAAGGAAGTTAGTTACACAGATTCATAGTAATATTCATCATAGAAAAATAAAACCTGAATTGCATAAAAACTTGGGTCTGAATGTTTTCCCACAAAATTCTGTCTCCAATCATAAACTCTAAAACTTTGGGAAATCTTCTAAATTCTTCAACTCTAAAATCTCTTAATTGCTATATTGATTTCCACCCTTAAATTCGAATTTTACATGGCTATTTATAATAATGAAAGATGTATCAAACAGCATCTAGGATTAGATATGGCTCTATCTTCAAATCAGGTTCAGATTGGGAAATCCCGCAGTCGCGTCGATTGTGGGAGATCAGCATCAATCTACGCCCTTGGAACACCCTCGTTGATCGACGCCACCTTGTGTCGATCGACGTGGCTTTGTTTCCACACGTCGATCTCTCATTTCCTCTCGTCGATCGCTGCTCCCAAATGTCTTCGTCGATCGACGTGCCCTGGCATCGATCGACGTGGACCTGGCATTTCGAGCACTTTTCCGTTTCTTCCCTGTTTTCGACTAAAAACCTGCATGATTCATCAAACACGACATTACGAGCACAAAAGCCAATCCATGCACGAAAAAGACACTAAAAACAATCTGAACATCTCTCAATCAGTCAAAGAACAACTAGATAAGTTGGTAAAAATACTAACTTATCAACTCCCCCAAACTTAAACCATTGATCGTCCTCGATCAATTCACAGAAAAGAATCGAATCAAATGTAGATACAAGTGTGCAATGCCTCACAAGCTTCTTTGCAATCTAAGTATCACTCATTCATATAAATCATGCAATCCAAACAAATTCTCAGTGTTAAATTATTGAGGAAGAACCTCACCGGGCAGTGTTTGCACTCATCGCTCAATCAAGTAAAGGGTTTGCAATTCACTCATTCAAAGTTTTAGTTTACCTCACCATAGGTTTGACAAATTTCTCATCTCTCCACTGCTTGTTAGTGTGGCTTTTCAGGGAATCAAAAAGGTCTTAATTTGGTTGTAATGTGGCTTACCTAAAAGTGGGATATTTTTGGCTAAGTGACTCAAAATATTGCAATCAATCCCAAAAACCCAAGCATATCATAACCACATAATTTTTTTTCTTTTCATGCACAATTTTGTTCCTTCTCTTTTATAATTTTCAGGGTCCCTTAATAACTTGTTTCAGGCTTTCGTGAACTACAACATATGAATTTTCTCATTTTTCTCTTCTCTTGTCTTTCTTTTTCACCAATGTTCACTTTTTTTATTCTTAATTTACCCATGGGAACCCCTATTTTTGCACACAGCCTCATATCACAATCCCACAATTCACACCATCCTATAAATCACAATCCTCTTATTCATCAACCCTTCTAATCAAAGAAAAAAAAAATTATTCAAGGCTCAAAGGGGCTACAAGTGGAAATTAAAGGTTGGTGTATGAGAGATGGGCTACGAAAGAACATGCCTAAAATCATTTTCACCCTATTACCACACTTAATGCAATCTCAAAAGAGAAATTCGTCAAATTCTAGGAAGTAAGTCTAATAACCTTGTCACTCATCAAACGAGAAAGTGGCTCAAATTTCACACAGGGTAAAAAATTTTGTTACTCCTCAATAATTATCCAATTTTGAACAGTTATCATGCAAAAATTTATATTTCAAAGATCAACTTATCAAGCAAAACAGCTCCTATCATCGGCTACTCTATCACACAGATTATCATTCTCAATCAGCAAATATCACGATTATCAATCAACAATTCTTATTCAAGGAAAGACAGGTCATCAATCTCAACACCAGCATAATCAAAAGTAGTTCCGACTGCCCTATGTTCAAAAGCTCCTAAAACAATGCTCAGGACTTATTCAATTCAGAACTAGTACCACAAATCAAGAGTTCAAAATACTAATTTGAGTGAAAAGCCATGCAGAGAGCATTTGTTCACACTGAATCAAAAGAACAAGGATGGTGATGGTTCAGAAAAAATAAAAATGAAAAAAATTGAAAATAAAGTAACATAAATAAACATAAATAAAAAAGTAAAACAAATGTTTCCCTTTTCCGATCCTCATCCCCCCAAACTTGTTTCACTCGAAGGAGTGCACAAGTTTGAAAGTTAGATAGGAAAAAGGAAACGGTACCTCATTCCTCCTCCGGAGGATCCTCCATCACTACATCGGGAGATGGCCACATGGGAAGTCTCCGCCGGCGATCCTGGCGCTCACGCTGGCGGCGGAGGTAGACTGAGTCAGGCTGGGTGTTCAGGAGGAGGCACTGCATCTGCATGTTGAGGCTGTTGAGCCTCGTGGTCACGTGCTGGCGAAACTCTGTCTGTCGGGTGTGCTCCTCTGTCTGTCAAGCAGCCTGCTGCTGCATGAACTGATAGATCGTCGCCAAATCCACCCCAGAAGATGAAGACTCTCCCACAAAGTGCCTGAACGAAGTTCCATCGGTTTGGTCCGGAATCTCCCCTCCACCTCCATCGCGCTCCTCATCCTCGTGCTCCTCATACCCCGCATCCTCTGGGGGGTCTGTGGCGGTCGCTGGTCTGGCTGCATCAGCGGTCGGTGACAAAGTCTGGAGGTGTTGGGTCCTCCACGTGATCCAACCATGAGCCGCATGTGGGCGGGTGTGCTCATCAACCAGTTATCACGGAAGTGATAATCTGTGACGCGCGTGAGCTCCCTCTACAGAAGTGGGAACCTGTCCCCATTGGACATCCACAACGACCATCCTGCCTCCCGGGGTGAAAGCATCAACATCCGAACCAGATGTCCGATGCCAAGTCCTCGGCTGTCATCCTCAATAGCAGCAATGTCGGTCAAGTCGATCCCCACGTGCTCCGCAATCGGGGTAATCAATCTCCCGCTCCAAATGTTGTCCTTGGTGGCCTTGATTTGATGCCTACAGTGGTCCATGACCAACGCCACAAAGCTGAACTCTTCTCCCGTCAGCATGTAGTAAATGGCGTACAGCTCCCCCACTCTCGCCTTGGCGCTTTCATGTCTGCTAGTGATCGACACCCTCATGTACCTCTGAAGATAGCGGAACACGGGGTTGTCGATGGAAGAAGCTTTCAAATTGCCCGAGTCGAACTCTCGTAAATCCTCCTTTGCTTCAGCTGCAATCTGGCTCCAGAATCGGGCAATGTCAAAACTCAGGGGAAGGAAACCATCCCCCTCTTTTCGGACTCCCCAAATGCCTTCAAGCACATCCCTCGGCATCTCATAATGTTTATTCAAAAGCTGGAAGGAGATGGTGGTAGGCTCCAACTCCGGCTGAACCTCAGAGACATGGAGTGAGGCAAGAAATTCCAGGACAAGCGACGGGTATGTCGGCCACCGCACTGTCATCCATGCACTCCAATCTACTTTCTCCAATAGAGCCTCCACATCAGCTCGAATCCCCAGCCTATCCATTGTCTCAGGGCATGGGTAAAGTGTCTGCCGGACTGTGAACTCGGTACTTGTGAATTTTTTGTAGCGTCTCTCTGCAGCCCGGTTAGCAAAGGTGGGTCGAAAGTCCATGATGAACTGCAAGGGTAGTAGGAAAAATGTCAATACTCATCACGGTACTTCACAAAAAATTCTCAAACATTACTACAACAAAAATGTGCAATTATCCACAAAATGCATCTACCCAAGCAAAATTGGTTCGACATTCATGCAATTCATACTCCATCCTAGCATATTCCATCAAAAATCGAAAGAATTTCACCCCAAAATAGCAGGATTTGAAAATCACCCCCCCCCCATCGAAATTATCCTCAAACAAGCAAAAGTCATATTCAATGAAATCCAAGCTACAAATCTACCAAAAGCAAGTTTATCGACTAAAACAAATACCCATATCGAATAATCATAACGAATAGCAACAAAATCGACAAAAAGGCAAAAATGGAAACTAGGGCTCCAAAGTTCAATTTTCATCAAAATCATGCTCAAATCATTCACAACACATGAAATAATCGAAGTGGAAGTGTCTAGGATACATACCTGTGGTTGTAGCGGCGAGTTTTTGGAGAAAATTTTCGAGGTAGGTGTTTGAGAGAGAGAGAGAGAGCCATGCGTGTGTGTTTGTGAGGAAAAATGAGTGGAAAATGGTTTAAAAACCCGTCTCTGTTTGTGCTCAGAAAACCTCGCGTCGATCGATGAGGGCCTCCCGTCAATCGACGTGGACAAAATTCTCAGATCGATCGACGCTGAAGTACGTCGATCGACGTGGCCGAAAAACACACGTCGATCGACGCCAAATGGCAGCGGTCGACGTGGCCCCGACAGAGCACTGGACTCGAAACAAAAATTCAAAAAAAATTAATTGAAAACACTAAATCCTAATGACTCAACTAAACTGAATTAAAATAACGAAAGTAAAGAAAGCAGTAAATTGTTGGGTTTCCTCCCAACCAGTGCTTGGTTTTATGTCGCTAGCTCGACAGTACCTGGGCTTCATGGGCGATTCAAGTAGTACTTCTCCACCGCTCCGATTTGGAGTGGGGTGTAGTACGGTTTAAGGTTCTGCTCATTCACTTTGAAGCTTTTCCCATCTTGGCCAGCCAGCTCGACTACACCGTTCAGAAATTGACAGATCAGGGTGCATGGTCCAGCCACTTTGATTGCAACTTTCCGGGCATGAAGCGGAGACGGGATTTGAAGAGGAGGACTTTGTCACCTGATTGAAACACGTGTGAGCGAATCCCCGTGTCGTGAAACCTCTTTGCTCGTGTTTTGTAAATGACATTGTTCTCGCAGGCTTCATCCGTAAAATCTTCCAGCTCATTCAATGCCATGGCGCGCTCTTCTGCAGCCGTCTTCCAATCTAAATTCAATTCTTTCACAGCTCTCCAGGCCTTGTGCTCCATCTCAATGGGCAAGTGATAGGACTTCCCAAACATCAGCTGATATGGTGACATCCCAATGGGCGTTTTGTAGGCGGTGCGGTATGCCCATAATGCCTCATCAAGTATTGCCGCCCAATCCTTTCTTTGCTTCACCGTCTTCTCCAAGATTTGCTTGATTTCTCGGTTGGACAGCTCCATCAGCCCATTCCCTTGAGGATGATATGGGGTGGTGACTCGGTGCTTGACTCCGCACCTCGCAAGAAGAGAGGCAAGCCATTTGTTGCAGAAATGGGATCCCCCATCGCTCACCAAGGCTCTTGGAGTCCCAAATCGTCCCAAATCTCATTATGAGCTTTTGCAGGAACTTGATGACGACTTTGGAGTCGTTGGTGATTGTTGGAACATCTTCGACCCATCGTGACACGTAGTCCACTGCCAGTAGAATATATGAGAACCTTTGGGATGGCGGAAAAGGTCCCATGAAGTCGATCCCCCAAACATCAAAGATTTCAACTTCAATAACCGGAGTCTAAGGCATCTCATCCCTCCGCGAGATGTAGCCGGTCCTCTGGCAGTGATCACAACTCAAAATCCATCCACGGTAGATCTCGAAGATAGATGGCCAGTAGAATCCGCTTGCAAGAATTTTGAATGTCGTCCGGTTGGTTAAATGATGACCGCGACTAGGAGATAAATGACAGGCTTTGAAGATTTGTTGCCACTCGGACTGGGGCACATAACGGCGAATGACGCCATCAGCACATCTACGCCAGAGATAGGAATCCTCCCAATAATAGAATCTGACGTCGTGCAGAAACTTCTTCTTCGCATATGGAGAAGAGTCCGGAGGAAGTACGTCGCCGACAAAGTAGTTGGCGAAATCCGCATACCAGGGCATCTTGGATTCATACGTCTCTTTCAAATCCCTAAGAGCATAGATCTGTTCGTCGGGGAACGTCTCTCGGATCCTCATCTGCTGATCATCCCCTTCAACTGGTGGCTCGAGTCTTGACAAGTGGTCGGCGATCACATTCTCGCTCCCTTTTCTGTCCTTGATCTCCAAATCAAACTCTTGCAGCAACAATATCCACCAGATCAATCTAGGCTTGACATCTTGCTTCGCGAATAGATATCTGATGGCTGCATGGTCAGTGTAGACAATCGTCTTCGAGCCTATCAGATAAGATCGGAACTTGTCAAAAGCATACACAACCGCGAGCATTTTCTTTTCTATAGTGGTGTAGTTGCATTGAGTCGGATTCATGCTCTTGTTGGCGTAGTGAATCACATGGAAAAGTCTTCCTTTTAGTTGCCCCAAGACTGCCCCAACAGCGTAGTCACTGGCGTCGCACATCAATGTGAATGGCTCATCCCAATCTGGCGAGGTCAAGACCGGCGCAGTCACTAGTGCCTCTTTCAGTCTCTCGAATGCCTTCAAGCACTCGTCATCAAAAACGAAGGAAACATCCTTCTCTAGTAGGTTGCACAAGGGCCGAGATACCTTTGAGAAGTCTTTGATGAACTACCTATAGAATCCAGCGTGGCCTAGAAAACTTGGGACTGCTTTGACATTTGTTGGTGGTGGCATCTTTTCAATGGCTATCACTTTGGCTCGGTCTACTTCTAGTCCTTCAGCTGATACTCGATGTCCCAACACAATTCCTTCTCGCACCATGAAGTGGCATTTCTCCCAATTGAGGCATAGGTTTGTCTCGGTGCATCTCTCAAGTACAGTAGCTAGATTCTGCAAACAAATATCAAATGAGCTACCGAAAACTGAGAAATCATCCATAAATACCTCCATGACATCTCCGATCAAGTCGTGGAAGATTTCCATCATGCATCTTTGGAAGGTTGCCGGTGCATTGCATAATCCAAAGGGCATCCGTCAGTAGGCAAACACTCCGTATGGACAGGTGAATGCAGTCTTGTGCTGGTCTTCTGGAGTCATAGCTATCTGGTTGTACCCTGAGTAACCATCAAGAAAGCAATAAAAAGGGTAACCGGATAATCTATCAAGCATTTGATCAATGAAAGGAAGAGGAAAGTGATCCTTGCACGTGGCGTTGTTTAAGGCTCGGTAGTAAATGCAGAATCTCCATCCCGTGATCGGTCTTGTCGCAACTTCCTCTCCATCATCATTCTTTACTATTTGCATCCCCCATTTCTTAGCTACTACTTGTGTAGGGCTCACCCACTTGCTGTCAGAAATCGGATATATCATGCCATGGTCTAGGAGTTTGAGAACCTCCTTCTTTACGGCTTCTTGCATGATGGGATTTAGTCGTCGCTGTGCTTGTCTCTTTGGTGTGGCATCCTCTTCAAGGATGATCTTGTGCATGCAAAGTGAAGGGCTGATCCCCTAGATATCCCCCAAAGTCCATCTGATGGCGGACTTGTATTTCCGTAGAATTCGCTGTAGTTTATCTAACTCCCCCTGTGTAAGATGGGCAGAAACAATAACAGGGTAAGTATCATTAGAACCCAGAAATGCGTACCTGAGATGTGCCGGAAGTGTCTTGAGTTCCAGAATTCGTGGATCAGAGTTGTTGGTCCTGATATATCTGAGTCAACACGAAATGCAGCGGAATGATTAATCGTCACTTACACTTATGTTTTCCTTTGAAGATTATTTAAACTCAGGTATAGATTAATGTATCTTCACAGTTATACACTAGCAATATGATTGCTAGGTTTAAAGTCTCGTGCGTAATAAAGCAGTATAGAAACACGATGTTTATAGTGGTTCGATCCAAATAGATCTACGTCCACTCCTTAGCCGAAACGCTAAGAATTAACTAAGTAAGTATACAGAGTACAAGGATTTGCCTTGGACGTTAAGTAGGCAGTGAACTTTCGGCCTGGCTACTTGACAGCTATCCTCCGATATTCTGAACTTCTCAGGTGTAGGTCTGGCTAAGTCAAGGGCACACCTTCGTAAAACTTGCCTTTCCTACTTTGGAAGTTTTATAGTTACTTCTTAACTTTTCTTCAGATGCGGCTAAACGCCCGTCTTAGTCTAGACCTTTTCAAGTGTTCGACTGTTGGATTCTTTCAGTAAAGAAAGGTATCCCAATGATTGAAGAATCTTGACTGCAATCAAGAATCTCTTCAATGGAGTGTCAGTTATTCAATGGGGACACTCTGGTAGTTGAAAGGCTTTGAATATGTTTCGAATATTTGCTTTTCAACTGACTGCTCTTGTGCTTTTCGCTTTTATCTTAGGAATCTCTTGAAAGTGAGTTAGAGTATTGAATGAGCAGCACTTCTCACTCTTCCGGACTTGTCTTTTTATACTTGAAGATTCAAACTTTGAATCTTTGTGTCCGTTAGACACAACGGTCTCTTTGTCCGAGAGTGGCTCGTTTATCAGCTTGCTTTCTGGCTTCATACAGTACTTTTTGACCTGCTTCAGAAAAGTCTTGTCCTTGCGTGTACGGTTGTCAGAACGTTGGTATAGCGATCGTTGCTTTTCTCTTGCTTCAGAGCAGCGAACTCTTCCTTTAGCCTTTTCAACTCGGTTGCCAAATCAGGTTGTTCGGCAACTTTCTCTACCGCTTTTACAGGTCGAGTTCAACTTGAGGACCACCTTTGAGTGTTGTTGGCCATCTTCTGGAAGAATTCCATGGCCTTCTTTCCGCTTTTCGTCATGATGGTGTCTCCTAGTGTGGTGTCCACCAACTTGACGGTCTTATCATTGAGTCCCTCGTAGAATGCTTCTGCCTGTTCTCCTGGTGGAAAACCATGTCCGGGGCAAGATCTCAGTAGCTCTTTGAACCGCTCCCATGCCTCACTGAAGCTCTCATAGGGTCTTTGAGCAAATCTGATGATTTCCTTCCTTCTTTGCCTGATGACGTTCGGAGGAAAGAAGTTTTCCAGAAATTCATTCCGCAGTTCAGTCCATGTACTAATACTTTCTTTGTCTAGTGCAGTGAACCATGACTGTGCCTTATCCCGCAGAGAGAATGCGAACAGACGCATTCGGATGGCACTCTTGCTGACTCCTCCTATTTTGACAGTATTGCAGAACATAAGAAACTTATCCAGATGTGCGTAAGGATCCTCAGTAGCTCTTCCTCCGAATTGATTTTGCTGCACCATCTGTACCAATCCGGTCTTCAGCTCAAAGTTGTTGGCATTGATGCCAACTCTGAAGTCTGTCTCCCTGAACCGAGGTTTATATCGGTTCTGCATAGCCTCCTCTTCTTCCTCATCATCAGATTCCTCTGGTGGATTTGGGTTGTCATCCTCTTCATTATCTGGATTGTCTTCAAATAGTGGGTTACGGTGAAGATCCCTTCCATTCGGATTGTTCCTCTCGAGGTCTCTTTCCAGATTTAGTTGTTGGATTTGTGCCCTCATAGCTTGAACTTCTTGGAGAAGCACAGCTTGCTCCTCTGCAGTTAGCATTGGTGGAGGTGGTTGAACGATTGGCGGTGGTACGTTATCGTCCATCGCTTGATTACTCGAGCTTTCCTGAGCACGCTTATTCCTTCGGATCTTTCTGCAAGTGGCTTCAATGTCCGGGTAATAATAGAGCGGATCCTTTCCTTTAGCTCTCGTACTCATGCACTACCTGTACAGCAAAGGAGGTAGTGAGGTAAGACTGAAAATAAAACGAAAAGAACTGAATTTGAAAAGCTGAGATTTTGAAAAAAAAACAACGGGCATCGATCGACGGCTATTAGCGTCGATCGACATGGAAAGAAAACTGCGTCGATCGATGGAGATGTCACGTTGATCAACATGAACGACGAAAGGTACGAAAATTCAAAGAAAAGTACGAAAATTACAGCCTAAATCAGTATTTCGATCACAGATTTAATAGTAAGATTATTTCTATTCACTCCCCGGCAACGGCGCCAAATTTGATCGCTAAATTATTTTGATAGTGACTTAGCAAAGCTAATAATGTAGTGGCAAATAAAATTATCGATCCCACGGGGAATGAAATAACGAAAAACCTTATGTACTAAATCATAAGTTCTCAAAATACTGGTCAGGAAAATCAAATTTTGGATTTTGTTTATTTCGAAAATCTTAATGCTTGCAAATTAAAATTAAACAGGAAATTGAAATACTTTTGATGAAAGATTATGAGAAGTACAGATTCCAGGGATATCTACTTATCAAGTATGACATGGATGAATGAATTGATTAATTCCCAATTTAATTCCTTTTTGTAGTGAAACATCAGAAAAAGTATTATGAACTTCTTTGTTGGACAATTCATAAAATAGATTAATTAATTACCTATCTCCGCTCGGTCTCAAGATCAATTAATTAACTCCATAATTCTACGGATCTATTCCTATAATTTATCTCCTTCAGTTACGACAAGAAATCAAATTATATTTTGAAAATCACTTTCCATTGAAAACCATTACAGTTACGTCTCAAGTAATCAACTAATTAATCCTAAGATGTGGCCAGCAAACTCAAGATTATGAATAAACACAGATTTCACAAACTACGAAGGGAAAGGGAAAATAATTCAATTAATCAAACATGCATACAATGATAATTCAAAACCCTAGAATCTGAGAAGGAAGTTAGTTACACAGATTCATAGTAATATTCATCATAGAAAAATAAAACCTGAATTGCATAAAAACTTGGGTCTGAATGTCTTCCCACAAAATTCTGTTTCCAATCATAAACTCTAAAACTCTGGGAAATCTTCTAGATTCTTCAACTCTAAAATCTCTTAATTGCTATATTGATTTCCACCCTTAAATTCGAATTTTACATGGTTATTTATAATAATGAAAGATGTATCAAACAACATCTAGGATTAGATATGGCTCTATCTTCAAATCAGGTTCAGATTAGGAAATCCCGCAGTCGCGTCGATCGTGGGAGATCAGCGTCGATCGATGCCCTTGGAACACCCTCGTCGATCGACGCCACCTTGCGTCGATCGACGTGGCTTTGTTTCCGCACGTCGATCTCTCCTTTGCTCTCGTCGATCGCTGCTCCCAAATGTTTTCTTCGATCGACGTGCCCTGGCGTCGATCGACGTGGACCTGGCATTTCGAGCACTTTTCTGTTTCTTCCCTATTTTCGACTAAAAACCTGTATGATTCATCAAACACGACATTACGAGCACAAAATCCAATCCATGCACGAAAAAGACACTAAAAACAATCTGAACATCACTCAATCAGTTAAATAACAACTAGATAAGTTGGTAAAAATACTAACTTATCAGACACTACTGTTGAGAGCTTAAGATTCTTGTTGTCTCTTTATGAGCTCTCAACTGACTACTTTCTCACTTTTCTTCGCTTGTCAAATGTATCTCTCAATAATTGCCTTTGCGAATGTAGTTGAAGTGTTTGTCTTTGTAGTGGAATCTCTGAGTAGTCGTATGGATTCAAGGGGGGTCTTCTCTTGTTTGGACTTCTCTTTTATATCTGGAGATTCAAACTTTGAATCTCCAGACCCGTTAGACACAACGCCTTCTTTGTCTAAAAGAGCTACTTGCTTTTTCGTCCTTTTCGGCGCGGTACAGTGTCTTTTTACTTACTTCGGGAAGGCTATTCGTCCTTGGTTGTACCTTATGTCAGAACGGTAGTCTTAGCAGTTGTTGCTGGATATTTCCTTGCTTAGCATTCTCTCGGAGAATGCTGGGAACAATCTGCTAAATACTTCGACCTTTTGACTGTTGAGCTCTTCTAGCAGTCTGCTTTGTGTCCAACTGCTGACTCAGCAGTTGCGTATTCAGCACTTGGGTCTTGATTCCTTATTGCTATTACTTCTAGCAATCTCCTGAGTATCAGCGAATATTGACTCCTTCAGTATTCTGCTATCTCTTTTCTTCCGACTGCTGAGTAAGCACTCCTAGCAGTCATTTCCTTGAGCATATGACTACTAACCCCTTAGAAGTCATTCTTCTCAGCACTTGACGGCTATCTACTTAGCAGTCATTTCTGTCTGCTGACGTCTCTAGCAATCTTCTTGACTGCTGAGAACGCTCATAGCATCCAGAATTTCCGAAGTTGCTGATCTCCTTTGTTTCAATTGCTGACTCCTTCAGCAATCTTCTACAAGTACTTCTAATCTATTACAACTCGAAATATTTCCTAAACAGGACTTTACAATTGTGTTGCTAGACTATCTAGATTTCAGCAATGATCCACCAAAACTAACTAAGGCTTTGATTCAAAAAACCTTTACAATTTGATCTAAAGGGAGATTTACAACATAAATCTAGGAACAATTTCCAGAATAATTCCCAACAATAATATTACTTAGTCAATATTCAGTAATATATTCCAACACTTGAGGTGTTGGGTTTTGAATCCAATGCAGAAGTTTAAAGAAAACAGTTAATGATACAAATGAATTTATAGAGGTTTGGACTAAACCGTCTTACGTCCTCTATTCAAACACGCAGTCTGAAAATCACTAAGCTGAGGATTACAAAGATTTCGAACGATCTGTTGCTAGATGATGAATGCTCGTGTCCACCATTCCACTATCTCCGTCGCCAAGTCCTTCGCTCTCCTTTGCTGCTTCAGATCTGAAAAGCGGGCGCACTAGTTAACCTCTAGTTAATTGTAGGAGTTTGTATTCTTCTCGAGAATGTCAGCTTGCGGTATACACCCGAAAACGTCAACTTGTGGTATCCAGATAAATGGTGACTCCAAGAAGATTTCTTACTTAGAAAGTAAGAAACCTAAAATAACACTTAACAAGAAATACTAAATATCTCGTTTTTATACAAAACAAAACACTAATTTCATTTTGCAATAAATAAAACCCTGTCAAATGAATAATAATAATAATAATAACATCAAAACATACAACTAATGGCTATCACATAAATTAACATATTAACATTTTCTTTTATCAAATACTTTGGTTATAAAACTAAACCCTTGGGATTTATTCCTTCTTTGGGTACAGTGGTGGAGATACTCAACCTATAATTAAAAAATATATATGAGTTTGAGTTTTTATAGAAATATGTAAGGTAGATGCTTTTAAATTAATGTAAATTAAAAAAAAAAAAAAAACTTATTTGATCAGCTGTATTGCGAGTAACTGCACAAAAGCATCAATTTCAATTTGATATTTTTTTAAAAAAAATAGTTTATTGTAATCATACGAGTAAACTTATTGTTCAAATAAAACACCCCATACTAGGGTTGAGGTTAGGCATATTCTCAAACTCTATATATAAATGTAGGACGGCGCCGTACCAATATCTCCAAGAACTAGGACAAAAATGAAATAACCACTATCCTAACTATGTCCGTCAATATCAAAATAGGAATTCCTAAATCTCAAACTGATAGTATATTATACTTATAGATTAGGGCAGATCTCCAACCCGATACAAACTTAACACAAAATAAATAGTTGGATCAATTCATAAGTTTTAATTTTGGATCGAACTCGTGAAACTTAATTAAAACTTGGATAACGTTAGGGTCAGTTTTTGGTTGACCCGCGTAACCTGAATGATTCACAAAATTAATTAATTTTAATGTTATATTTTATTCTATTGTATGTGATTTCGGGTTAAGTTCATTTCGTGTTATATATATATATATATATAGGGATGAGATCATATGATAATAATTAATTATATTAAAAATAAGAATGTATCTCATCCACTAGATCTAATTAAATTAATGATTGATATTTAATCAAGCAACATTTAATACGCAATCAAATAATAAATGATCAAGCAATATATATATCATTTTCGTGTTAAACATGCAATTTTCGTGTTTTCCTTGTTAAACATGTCATTTTTCGTATTAAATAGGTCATGTTTATTAAGATTAGATTTTTCACCATAAATAAACATGTTATTTCGGGTTGGCTTTTCTAACCCAAAAAATAAATCGCTCGGACTGATGTGTAATGTGTTAATATCAAGTCACAATCTAACATGTCAACCCAAACCCGACTCAATTGCCTGAGAGAGAATGAAATGGAAATAAAAATTGTGGCTCGTCCAAATTTATTGTTTTAGTCTCTTCTACATTATTATGTATATTATGGGAGTAGATCCGATGGCAAAAAGTTTCGCGTAAGAAAATAAGAACGTTGATTTATTGTGTTTTGGCCGTAAATGTGTTTTAGTTATTGTTTGATTTGTATATTAACCATTTATTTAATTAGACTTAATGGATAAAATTAATTTTTTTTTTCTTAGAGGTAGATTTTTTCTAGACCGTAATAATTAGGGGTGTTCATGGTTTGGCCAAAACCGGTCAAATCGGCCAAACCGGATTAATTTGGTCGGTTTGAAATTTAATTTTTAAACTGGCGGTTTGAAAATTTTGAAACCGGTTAAATTTGGTTTGGTTACGGTTTTGAGATTCAAACCGGCCGTATCGACCGGACCGGCCGTATTTATATGTGTATATATATATATATATATATTCAATATATTATAACTAATTGATATAATTTCTAGTTCATTTGTTAAGTTTCTACTTTTTCATACAAATAATCATGTTTAAATTTCTTAGCCAACATACTCTAATTTTAGTTATATTTTTTAATAAAAAATTACCTAATAAATATTATTATTTTATATAATTTCTTTAAGATAAATCAAGTGTGAACATTATTTTTATAATTTTACACGTCTATTTTGATTTTACATTAAAATATAAATATAAGATTTTTAAAATTAAAATTACATTATTTGTAACAAATAATAGAAATCAATTAATTTGTATTTAGGCCCTAGTTTTCTACAAATTATAGTAGATTGTTGAAAGTTGAAACATATTTCATTTCAAACCGTCAAACGGGCTGGACCAAACCGTTTTTATATGGTTTGGCCGGTTTGGTTTCAAAAAATTATTTGGCCGGTTTGGTTTGGAAAATTTTCAAACCGTACCAGCGTACCTATTGGTTTGGCCGAGATTTTTCTTTCAAACCGGACCACTAACACCCCCTAGTAATAATGGTTATTTAACTTATTTGTAATGTTAAAAGTGTTACATGGCCCATTACCAAATTAAGCCTGTTTTCATTGTCCATTATGACTACGCCTACCATGTTGGGCCATAAGTCACTGGATATTTAAGTCTCTACAAGCAATCCACATCTTTGAATTCATATTCATAACTACATCTCCGTGTCCAATCTAGATTTTGAATTTCATAAAATGCATTACGTTATGAAAATGGAAAATCAATTGATTAAAGTTAAGTTGAGTCTATGTCAAGAATGATATATTTAAAGGTTAATGAAGAATTTGAATAATTGAGAAATATTAATTATGGAGTTAAAATATGATGCACTTTATTTTGGACCAGCCAAAGCAAATTCGATTTGAGGCTTCCGCCTCCACAATAATAATAATAATAAGCGAGGCTACTATGCCTATGCTCCCCTCCTCCTCCTACACATATTTTTTACTCCCTCTGTCCCACACGAATTGTCCCTCTTTCCTTTTTCGTCCGTCCCACACGAATTGTCCCATTACCTAAAATAGAAAGTTTTTACACACTAACTAATAAAATAATAATTTTATCTATCTCTACCACATTCCACTACATTGGTTATTGTGCCATATCCCAAGGGGACAATTCCCTTGGGACGGAGGGAGTATTTATTAATATTGTCTGCTAATTATTTCTCTCGTGTTTAATGTTTTTTTCACAAATTAGGATGTTCTTTTGATTTCACTCTACTCCTCTCTCTCTCTCACCTACCCTATTTTCATTTCAAGAATGGAGTTTTCGCCTTTCCCTAATCCCCTTCAAACCTGAAATCCCAGAAACTCGGGATTATATATATTCCCTTCAAACCTGAAATCCGGAAACTCGGGATTCGTTTATTTTTAGAGAGAGAGAGAGAGAGAGAGAGAGAGAGGAGAGTCACAGTCACTTTAGCCAGCAGTGGGATACAACGAACGGTTTGGTTATAAGAGGCTTCTGGGACGTATGATGAATACTGGTGTAAAGCAATCTTTGGAGTTGAAGAAAAATGGGGTTTCCAATTTGGGGCTACAGTGGAGTCTCCAAGATTACAACTTTTACCCCGGTGGAGGGTTGTTTGCCTCCGTCAGTCAAATGGGAAACAATGAAAATGGTGGTTTTAAATTGCCCTACGCTGATTTGTTGGTGAAGTACGTTTCTTTGCCGGAAGGTTTTAAGATTATAGGTTTGACAGAGGAGGAAAATGAGTTTATGGATAAGAAAAAGAAGAAAAGAGGGCTCAAGTTCAAGGTTAAGGTGTCGAATCCTTCTTTGAGAAGGTTAATCAGTGGCGGAATCGCAGGGGCGGTTTCTAGAACTGCGGTGGCTCCATTGGAGACTATTAGGACTCATTTGATGGTTGGGAGCAGCGGGGATTCGACCATGGAGGTGTTCAACAATATCATGAAAACTGAGGGATGGAAAGGATTGTTTAGGGGGAATTTTGTTAACGTGATTCGCGTGGCGCCTAGCAAAGCCATAGAGGTATAACTTTGCTTTGCTTGCATCTATTTTTGCTTTTTTCTCTCATGTTATGTGAACTGGAACATGAACATTCGATTTTGGTTTAATATTTTTATGTCGAGAAACAATCCTAAAGAAGTTCCTACTGGAAATCATCACTTGCACCTTTCCAAGATTCTATATCACCTCTGCTCTTGGATAATTGTTTTTCTAGGTGGTTTTTTTTGGATAATTACCATGTCCTCTCCTCTCTAAGTTATTTTAAGCACAGATCCTTCTTTTTGATTGAGAAGGCTAGCATTTTGCTTGTCGTAAAGTTTTACGTTTAGTTTTGTACTGATAGGCTGGGTAGTGACTACTAGATATACCAGACAGGGCAGGGCAGCCATTGTTTGATCAATAACTCCTGTGGGAATAACATGTTTCTTGTTTGTCAGTATTTATAGTTCAATAGTCTAAACTTCTTTTCCTATCTCATGCATTTATCTTCCTCATCTTTCCATGTAGTAGGACTGCTTCTGTATCTTTCTGGTTAAGATCAGCAATTTTTTTTGATCTGCGAACGAATGTTGTTTTCTTTCCTGCAGTTATTTGTTTACGACACTGTTAACAAGAATCTTTCACCAAAACCTGGTGAATCATGGAAATTACCCGTTCCCCCTTCATTGGTTGCGGGAGCTTGCGCTGGTGTCAGCTCGACTCTGGTTACGTACCCCCTCGAGTTAGTCAAGACTCGACTGACCATACAGGTGACGTACTGAATACAACAACGGTCATCAGTTATATACTGAATATTCATCTCCTTGCAACTCACCCTCATTTGTTGCCCTGCTTTCCATTTTAGAGAGAACTTTACAACGGCGTGTTTGATGCTTTCGTTAAAATATTGAAAGAGGGTGGCTTGCCGGAACTGTATCGAGGTCTTACCCCCAGTGTCATCGGAGTAATCCCATATGCAGCAGCCAACTACTGTGCATACGACACTCTGCGCAAGGCCTACAGGAAAATCTTCAAACAGGAGAAGATCGGCAACATAGAAACCCTGCTGATTGGATCAGCGGCTGGTGCCATTTCCAGCAGCGCCACGTTTCCCCTAGAGGTGGCTCGTAAGCACATGCAGGTTGGAGCTCTGAGCGGGAGGCAGGTATACAAGAATGTGGTGCACGCGCTCGCTTGCATACTTGAGCAAGAAGGGATCCAAGGTCTGTACAGAGGGCTGGGACCGAGCTGCCTGAAGCTGGTACCAGCTGCAGGTATCTCTTTTATGTGTTACGAGGCGTTGAAGAAGATTTTGGTAGACAAAGAAAATGAAGAATATGAGTGATGGATGAGAATACACCTAATCACAGAGATCAAAATACACAAATTTTTGGCTTTGAATCAGTTGCATCTCTTTTTTCCCATTTTGGAATCTGTTATGGATCTTTCGAGAGATTTTATACGCAATTTTCATTCGACAGTTTGCTTGCAGGCAGAAATCTGCTTGTAATATAGAAAGGTTGGATTTTTTATTTTTTTATTTTATGCTTTCACTTATATTAAGTTTTTTTTCAATGTCTTTTACTAAATTCAAACTGACGTTTCTTCTTCATTGCCATACAGTTGAGAGTTTGAGTTGGATTTATTATTTATGAACAATCAAGCAAAATTGAAAGAAGCAACTGCCCAAAGACCAAGAGTAACAAAATATGTTTGTGGTTGTTGCCAAAATATACAAAAAAAAAAAAAGAAAAAATAAGACTAACACAAGCTTAAAGATGTAGATGTGGACGTCGTCGCTTTAGTAGCATGTCTGTTGTCTGTCTATATATACACACCCAACCATGGACTGGGACTGGGACTGGGACTGCGACTTGTGTACCTCAGCAGTTGACGCCGCACTGGCCCTGTGCTGCTCTCTTCGTAGCGGCCGACGTGAAGGGGTCTATACGGACCCAGAGCAGCGAGAAGATGGACGCCAGAAGAATAGACCAGACGATGACGATGGTGGGAGTGCGGTTCTGTCTCCCCAACAGACCTTTCAGGAAGGGATACAAGTGGACAATCACCCAAATGGCGAAGAACAGTTTGCCGAAGAGTGGGCCCCACGACTGGTACCCGCTGTTGATTGCGTACGAGACCCCTGCTACAATTCCGGTCATGTTGACAAGGAGGACTGTGGTGGGAGGGATGATGAGGGAAGTCCATTTGAAGACGTAGAGCTCTGCAAAATCACCCTCATCATCGGATGCCTTTGAAGTCACGGTGAAGTTGGTGTCGATGCCAGCTAGCACCTTCAGGAGACCTTGGAAGACTGCAAAGAGATGGGCCGATGTTCCACCAATCACCCAGAATTGCTCGTTTCTCCACCAGTCCTCGATACTCACACCGCTCCACCTCATTTCCAGTATGCCGGTTGTGGCAATTGAGATGAAGAGGAGAATAAACCACATGCTAGCGAAATTGCTTATCTGCAGGAGAATTGATGAAGGTAGATAACAAGAATTAGCATACCGCATGATGAACAAGCAGGCAGACAGATGATCAACATCATCGCGTTGCTGACCTCAGGAATGATGAATTTGTTAGTGAGAAGACAGATAGCAGGAAGGATGCAGTAAGCAAGCAACGGAATAGAGGTGAGTGGGTAAACGATGGTGTTGATATAAGCGAGCCTCTCCAAGAGCTGCAGTTTACCGTTGTAGCCGTACCATATAGGGCAATGCCTACTCAGCAGAATTTCAATTGAACCCAGGGCCCACCGGAGCACCTGGTTGAGACGATCCGACAGATTGATAGGAGCTGAACCTTTGAATGCTGGGAGAGGAGGCATGCAGTAAATGGAAATCCATCCGCGTGCATGCATCTTAAACCCGGTTAAAATATCTTCTGTCACAGAACCATATATCCATCCAATCTGAGGCAAAGATTTCAAATTCAATATTTGGAAACCACAAAAGCATATACAGTGGAGCTAACAAAAATAAAGTAAAATTACTACACCTCTTTGCCCCACTCAGTCTTATCCTCGTATCCACAACTAATGACATGGATAGCTTCTTTCAAAAGAGTGGCAGGATTTGTAGATGGAGGTATTCCTCCCTGTTCCATAAAGGTGGCAGCGATGAAGACGGGTGATTGACCAAAACGTTTCTCCAAGCTCTTCTGGGACATAAGAAGTGACTTCTCATCATCGTATCCTGTCGATGAAAAGAAAGGAATTGCATCAATTTCAAATATCTACTTCAGGGAAATCATCGAAAGGTTTAAATGATAGGATTTAACGCATAACAAAAGCAGGGTCAGCCAGAAAAATGAAGCTTGGATTGAAGGGCAATGAAGGTGTATGAACCTACCTTCCACACCCTCTTCTATGTCTTCAATATTAAAAATCGGGATAGTCGATTCAGTCCTTTTAGCAGCTCGTTTCTTATCAACGTACTTCTTATTGTCATGCTTCCCTTTCTTCCTTGGACCACAACAGCTCTTGACAATAATGTTTGGTTGCAGGTCCTCTTCTGTTAGGACAGGATCGTAACCATACAGAGCCTGTCTGTTAAAGCAGCATCCAGTTCCCACATAGACGGGACCCTGAAGGCCATCCAACCCTTTCAAGTTGATCTGCAGATAATAAAAATTTAAGAGAGCACATAGATGTGTGAGTTATTACACAAGAAGCAGATAGCGAGAGCTTTTAAATCTCAAGGATACTTACATCAAAAAACACTATGTTGCGATTAGCATATCTATCGTGCAAGTCAATGCCATCAAAACGTTGTGGAAACTGAACGTAACAAGTCTTCCTTCCATATGCCGGATCCATCATGAAGCACATTGCTTCTTTAAGAGCTTTGCTGTTATTGAAGTAGTGATCACAATCCACATTCAGAAGATATGCTCCATTTGTGAGAACAGCAGAGACACGAATCTGATGCACACCAAAGAAAACGAAAAAAATACTATGAGAAGAAACACCAGCAAAAAATTATGGAAGGGATTCACAAAACAATCCTTTGCTAAAGGGCCTCCGTAATGTTAAAAGGCCATCACTCATATCCAGAAAATATGGTTCTGATGAAGATAAAACAGTTAATGTGGACGAAGAACAATCAGAAATTCCAGCTTGCTAAAATAAAAAGGACCCGTTTTGCAAATTTTGAGTAAATGTGCATTGAGGCCTAACATTATACCTTTCAAGATTTAAAGAATAGCAAATGCAGCTCCCTCACATATTAACACAGATAACTTTCAACATAAAGATAGAATTCCATACATGACCTAGACTATATAGCAAATAGAATTAGATTCTTCAAGCGCACAATGACAATGCCATAATTATTTTTGGGCTCCAAATACCAAAGCATTCATAGCTCCAGCTTTTTTGTGATGCTGGAATCCAGGACGCTTCTCACGAGAAACATAAACCAATCGAGGAAGCTCATTTCCATCTGTGTCAAAACCCCCACTATGCCCCAGAAAAACCTGTTAATGGAAGTTAGGAGGATGAATTATAGCAGGATAAACAGGGAAAGGACGAGGATAAAACACTTGACGGCTAAAAGAATACCTGAATCATTCCTGGATGATCTCGTGTGTTGTTTCCAGGCCAAGCAGTTCCATCTTGCATTGTCCACCCTTCTTCAGGCATCTTTTGTGCCTTTGCAACAAGAGCATTTATCCGTACCTTAAATTCTTCATATTCTCTCTACAGGAAACATGTTCAAAAATACAATTACAAACCATTGTCAACTCTTTCCTGCATAATAATATGATATAGTAAGAGACTGCTTTACAAGATGAACTCGTGATTCACCTTCATCGCTCTGCGTTCTTTCACGAAGGAAGGTTGAATCTTGTCCTTCAGGTAATCAATCTTCCGTGCAAAATAAAACTCGGGTGCCCTAGGTTCAATATGATGTTTCTTGCAAAAGGGTACCCATTTCTTGGCATACTCTGCAGTCTCAGAGAGGGCTTCAAAGGTAAGCATTGCAGCACCATCATCTGAAACATAGCATGAGACTTTATCGACAGGGTAGTCCACGGACAGGATGGATAAGACAGTGTTGGCAGTAACAAGAGGAGGCTCTTTCATGGGATCAACAGTACTCACAAACACATCAACAGGTGCTAACTGAGAAGGCTCACCCTCTCTATCATATCTGTGAGCAGAGAAGAAAAAGTTAGGAAGGACCGTATTTCACAAAAATTATCCACAATGTCCAAGACTCAACATGTAGAGCTGCACTTTGGAAACTGTACACTAACCTCAATGCAAGTCTTTCAAGAAAGGTCTCACGATTTACTGGATACCATTTTGGAAACTGATCGAGAAGCCACGATAAGGCAAACCAAACTTCACAGATAACTGATGTAAGCCACAAAGGATAAGCATCTTTCACAGGATGAGTACAGCGATATTGCAAGAAAAACCCCAAGATGATCAATCGAAGAATGATCACAACACGATATGGAGTAAGATGAGCAGAAGAAATAGGCACGATACGACTCATAGGTTGGCGAGCATCATCAGCCCTGTCACCAACGCAAACTATTAGCATCACTTTCAATATACAAATGAAAGGAGCATCGAGAGAATATCGCTTAAGTGATGACATAACATGATCCTACACAGAAAACAATATGGACTTTCTAGAGATAAATATGCTCCACACAAAAATTACATTTGAAGTTCTTCTCCATTTGACCCAGTGCCTTCTACTTCTCCTTTCCCCTCACTGTATCTGTTATTCATTTGCACCATATTTTTCTCCTGTTTTAGTTTCCAACCCTCCACTCTCTCCTTCCAATCCACATTTCCAAGTCCGTAAGAGTTCAAATCTTTGGAAGGGTCCACTATTCTAACAGGAACTGCAGAAACCAATGACATTGTTACTTGTTAGCATCCAACAATAATGATATAATAGATAATGAATGCATTAACAACTAGCTACCTGGCTGACGTGGATCAACATAAGGAAGGGAGTGAACACGATCCCCAGGACCCAAAGGACCAGATGTGCTTCTGATAGAATGAGTGTCTTGTATAGAAGGGGGAATTTCACCAGAGACCTATCAATTATGGATAATAAGACAAACTAACTAAGATATCACAAAAAGAGATAATGTCAAATGCAATGCAAGGCATGAGAAAAACATACAGGAGAAGCGATTGTAGTTGAAGAAAAAAAAAAAAAATGCACATGCATCCACCAAAAACCCCACAAAGTTTCATCAGATTATAAGTAACAGTAAGTTCTAGAAAATTCAGACAGCGTTAAAGAAGAAAGAAGTAGAAAGGATAAAAGGAAAAGAAAAAGAAAATTTTAAGACACTGGAGCAGTCATACTATTTTCCGATCCACATAAGCTAGATTTTAAAATAGATGACAACAAAAAATGCCACAAAATTTTCAAAAACTTTGGTAGGAACAAATTTGAGCTGCAGACTCAAACAGTAACCATCTTCAAGTGGTGATAAGCGTTGGGATTTGGAAAGCCAAGATGAAAAGGCATGGATTTATATATATGAACATATTTATTTGGAATGTGATAGCTAAACTTACTGGCTGTCCATTGGTTAGAAGTGGGATTGGTCGTTGAGATTCATGCCTGGAGGATGCAGAGAGCTCAACATCATCACCATGCCATTGAGATCTAGCCTTGAGTTTTCCTTGAGAATAACTCAACTCATTCTCCAAATCATCAATGTCATCCTCATCATCATCTCCGTCAACTCTTGGACTCCCTATTTACAGAAGAAATAAGTTTACATGTCTCTATATATAGAGAAAAACTCACGGCAAAACAATCTTAAGTAAAATATAAGAAGCCAACTAACCTTTGAGTCTCTTGTACCTAGTCTTACACTGGGGGCAAGACTGATTTCCATCTTTCCGCTCATACTCATAACAAGCACAACAAACTGGAAACGCACATTCATTGCAAGCAATAAAGACATCGCCATCAGCAGTCACTCCAACTGTATCTCCACAAATCTGGCATATCTGGCCATTCAAATTCTTCAACGATTTTGGCTGCAAACACCACAAGCATTATTACAATGATTGATACGGAATCAAAATTGAATCAATTCACAGAACTAGACTACTTCGGTGCCATGATCATTGCATAAATCAAGTCATATAACAAGATATAGATCACGCTCAGTTTGTAAAGAAACAAAATTATTTTATCACCAAGATTCTAAGTGAGACAGCAATCAAATGAATCTGAGTTCTAAGAAAATAAGAACAGATTATATAAAGCAAATCACGGGAAAAACAGATTATGGTGCATAATTAGAAGTCGCAAGAACCTAGCTCCATAGCTCAATTTAAAGTCATTTTCATTACCACTTTGCCACAGCCGACTGATCTAAACACAGTATAATTGAAAATAACTAACAACCTTAATACCTTATACAAACTAAAAACTGACTTAAACATTACGACGATACTAGACCCATTTCTCAATCCACATCAAAATCCAAGCTTTAGCAGTCTAAATCATACAAAAATTACTAAAACTTAGATCCACCCGTAAACCCAAAAAAAAAAAAATGTGACAAGAATTAATTCAACATCTAAAACCAAAATGCACGGTTGCTTAAGAGAAAAATGCATACTCCACTATCAGAATCATGGCGAATCGTAACTAGCTCATTTCTCTTGTGCGATCCAGCCACCATCCCTCCAGTGGCCTCCATTCTCTCCTAATCAAAGGGAAAGACAGAATTCTAACACTCGATTCTAGATGTAACAGGAGAGGAGGAGCGAATTGACATCAATCGGCCGGTGTAGCTCTCTTTCTCTCTTCTCTGTAATCTCTACTCCTTCAGTCTCATCACTCATGTGCTATGCCAGTTGTCTTTTTATCATTTTCTTTACTATTTATTTTAATTTTATTTTCTGTATTTCTTATATTCACAATTTTATGGATCTTTACCTTCTGAACCAGTAGTCAGTCCTCTATTGTTTTAAAATAAACTTCTTCCAATCATTTAAGTCTTAAATCTAATATATTTGTTATGTATAAATTCATGTTCTTTTCAATAAAAAAATATCTTATGATCACTTTTTTTTTCTACAATTAAAAAATTATATATATATATATATATATATATATAGAGAGAGTAGTGATCATATGAGAATAGTTTTTAGTACGAGAAATGAGAATAAATCTCAGCCTTTGATTTTGTGATTTCAACGCTCATGATCTATTTCACTCTGTGTGCAGTTTTCCTCGATTATCCTGCAGTTTTGTAAAATTAAGGTTATTTTTGTAATTTTAGCTTTTTTTTAAAATTTGAAATAGTATCTCATTTGATTTTTTATTCCTTTCTTCGCGCGATTTGATTTCTTCTTCCTTCTTCGTTTGATTTGATTTATATTTCTTTTGTCGATCAAATTTTTTTTCGTTGTTTCTGGATTTCGCATTCGTTCGATTTTTTTTCTTTTTTTCTTTTGATTTATATATATAGGGTAGTGATCAGGTGAGAATAGGAGTTACTATGAGAAATAAGAATAGATCTTGCGCGTCCATCTCATCAAATCGACGAACATGATTCATTCTCAGCAAATTAAAAAATGTGGCATTTTTGCCCCAATATCCTTCAGTTTTAGCCTTTCAAGGCTAAAACTGTAAATAAAAAAAACTCAAACACAAACAGCAACTTGCATTTTAAGTCCGATTTACTTCATTTTTAGCCCGATTTACTTCATTTTTACATAAATACGAATTAAAAAAAATTAAAAATATCTTCTTCTTCAAAGTAACAACACGAGCGTAGTCTCTATAAAACTCAATACCACATCAACAGTTCTTAAAACTATGCCCTTAAAATGCTTCATCTTATTAACACACTTTGGAATAAATGAACATGTAAGATACAAAAATGCACAAAGTTAACACTAAAGATGCACAATATAATAGAAAAAATGAACGTCGATCTGAATAAAACAAATTTTTTTAAACTATATTCATGCATAATTAACAACTTTGGGACCGAACACGAATGCGAAATCCAGAAACAAAGAAAATAATCTGATCGACAAAAGAAATATAAATCAATTCGAACAAAGAAGGAATAAATGAACATGTAAGATACAAAAATGCACAAAGTTAACACTA
>JAPKLW010000478.1:256408-269852 GCA_026898455.1 Plectranthus barbatus
ATAACATTCATCGTGCCAAAGTCCTGCAGGCTGATTAAGTTCAGGCATGAGTGATAAGGTTTGAGTGGTACTACTCAGGAATTATAAGATATTAATTAATTGTAGTTAGAGCTTGTCAGAGGCTCCGATTAATTAATGGATGTCCGGTAACCTTAAATATGGGGATTCTCAATTAATGCAACCCGTTCTCATAACGTGGTAATAAAGGGGTAGGTCAGTATTAATTCTGTGGTGAAAAAGAATTAATATTAATTAATTAATTGTGTCCTGGGTTGTGGACATGAGAATTAATTAATTTATAGGCCCACTTTATTATTTGCATTAGGTCCCAGGTCTGGCCCAACAAGTGTGCTGAATTGAGCCCAAAATGGCCCATTAGGGTTTCCAACTCTAGGTCTATAAATAGACAGCTCTCTCTCATAAGTTGGAACACAGTTGAAAACACAAACCCTAGAGAGAGAGAGGTGGGCGCCGTTTTTGAAGAGAAAGGAGGAGAATTTTTGAATTCTGGTCCTGCTCAAGCCACAGATCTGCGGAGTGCTCACCAGTAGTAGATCTGAACAGCACCGGGACACAGCCCTGAAGATCTGATCTGGAGAACAAATTATCTTTCTTCCTTCTCTTTCTGTTTTGATTTTATTTAAGAAATTAGGGTTCTAATTTCTGATTCCGCAGAGAAAATCGAATTGCGTGGTTGGATTGGTTTTTGGAATTCAAACGCAAAAGATCGGTTCAGACTCGACGGAGTTACGGTAAACCCTAAATCCACAATTCTTCGTATTAAATTCATAGGAGCATGCTAGGGTTTTGAGAATTTCATTATGGGCAATATCCATAGATCGATCCGGTTCAGTTTGGTTTTGGTGATTCGGTTCACGGAAAAACCCTACAGACGTCACCTACCCTTCCCTAAGATAGCAATCAAGGTGTTATGAACCTGCATGTGGTATAGGTTAAGTCTTTAGTGACTTTTAATGACTCCTGAAAACCTCGTGATGGTTGAGCTTGGCAGGATGCTCGGAATAGGAGGTCACCTATATAAGTGGAAGTGGGGGCCGCTTCAAATGAACACTTATGAAACCAAAAGGGGTGTCCATGACTTGAAATGGAACCAAACGTGAGAACGAATGGAGGTTGAAATGTTAATATTTCAATTTTGTTGACTTGGTACACACGATGGCGGAGTAGTTCAAGGTATTATTACCACTAAGCCGCCAGTGTACCCGACAACATTGAAGATAAAAAGTTCAAAGTCATAAGCTACCTATTCAGGTGCATTAACGTCTCTCGAAAATTGAACTTAATGAGCCTGCAAGACTTTAGCACGATGAACCTTAGTGAGCTCCTCAGGGAATGTTCTCATCTTATTACTCGGATATGGTAACCTAACTCTAATTGTAAGGACGTTCTATGCGAACTTTGTCACCCTAGATGCGGGTATATGAAGACGTTACGCAGGCTTTCCACCATGACAAGTAAAAGCAACAATCAACTTGTGCATACTCCTGAACCTTCGTTAGGGTTTAGATTTAATCAAAACACAAGATCTTGTATTCTATGAAGTCAGACAGGTGAATACATTTCACTGTGGTCTAAGACAAATCAAGTGATTAAGTGATATCAAGTGATCAAGACAAATCACTTCTATCCGACTATACTGCAGCTTGCACCGACAGACTTATCATCAATGTTGTCTCGGCTATTATAATAATAATTTATATCGCACTAGATCAAACGATCCATACGGTCTTTTGCGATCTCCTACACACCGTATGATCTCCCTATTAACGAGATAAGAGGATACTATTGTTCTCGCATGTAAGTTTGTTTACAGATAGGTGATAAAGTTGAATGTATAGATATTGTAATAAATACTTTCAGTATACAAAATTCAACAACGTACGGTTGGTATTTTTGGTAATTCAGGACTTTATTGTAAATTCCCGATGTGAAATATTTAATTTTGTCGAAATTAAATATGACCAAATTAAACTACGCAACGAATAGATGATCGTGGTATATTTATTTTTTCAAAACCAAATTCTGGTGAGTGAGAAATGAGTCCACGAAGTGACACGATTAGTGGAATTATTACATAAGAGGATTATGTAATAAATAAAGTCTCACATTGATTAATTACATTAATTAATCTTTGTATATAAATCTTAATGATTGAGGTGTATAATAACAAGGTGTGTAGTGGATGTGACACCCGGTGGCATCCTCGCGCGCCGCCGCTCGCCTCGGCCTTCGGTCTCAGCGAGGTCACTGGCCAAGCACCGAGTGCCCGTGTCCTGTGACCCGTGCCCCAAGCCCAGGTTCCAGCTTCGGCTCGGCTCGGTCTTGGCCTTGGTCTCAAATCTTGATTCTTGGCAATTGGTCTTTAGGCCCATGGGTCTTTGGCTTGGCTAGGGTGGCTCGTGCCTTATCTTTTTGGGCAATTGAAATTAGCCCGCGGGCTTGACATGTGGGTTGTCGATGTGGATGGTCCAGTCGATGTGGTGCACACGAAGCATGTAATGTTGCTGACGAGTCAGCGCACATGTTGCATGTGTGTCGAACGGTTTCAAACACGTTCAACAAGTGGTCAATACACACCACACGAGCCCGTGATTTGCACGTCCGTTACACCGTGTCTCACACCTGTGAGGGATTGAGTATTGATGGTTGCGACTAGACATGGCCATTTGGGCCCGGAACTGGCTGAACCGGCCCGGAACCGTGGCCCACGGTTCAAAACCAAAACCGAACCCTATTCTAGACGGGCCGGTTCCGGTTCCAGTATTTCAGGCCCGCGGAACCGTCGGTTCGGAACAGGCTGAACCGACGGTTCCAATATTATTTTTTTTAATTTTAAAAAATATTATAAAAGATCCATGAAGGAGGATTGAACTCCGGACCTTTAATTTTGTTCCTAGGCACTTATCCATTGAACTACGTCATCATTGTTGAACAAATAGCTTTGTTAAATATATAAGTTCCTGTAAATACGAGGTTGTTATAAGTAATTCTTAATTTTTAATATTTCTTATGTATTATTAAACAATAATAGTAATATCCTTAAATAAGATATATAATTGAAAAATATAATTAATTTTTCAATGGATTCTTAAAATTCATACTAATGTTATTGATAAGTTAAAAGAGGTTCAAAACTATCACATGAATAATGAACAACATACTATTAAATCTAAAATCTTAATATTTACTAAAAATATTATCTCAAACCAATGAAATTGATTGTTAAAATATTATTGCATCTTATACGTTATAATATATCTCATATAACAATAGATTGATTCATAATATGTATGAACTTTTTAAGATTGCTACTAACTTAAAAATAAATCTTAAATTAATGGATAATATATCATATTTATTTTTACTAACTTTTAAGAATATTATTTTAATTGAATGTTATTTAGTTTACAAGTATACGATTTAATACAAAGATTAGACTAAAAATATAAAATGAATACACAAAGAATTAAAGAGGTCTTTAATTTTCATACATACTAATTTAACTCAAAGGTTATATTATAAAAAATAATAATATATGTCATTAAAATCTCTTTATTTAATAATCTCAAACTTATGCCATTAGAGGATTTGTAGCCTAGTGGATAAGTGATTTCCAATCTTAATGGAGGTCACAGGTTCAAATCTTCTTCTTTACATTTTAAAATTTTTTTAAAAAAAATAAAAAAAGAGAAAACCGGAACCGTCCTCCATATTAGGCGGGCCGGTTCAGGGCCCAAATTTTTGGAACCGCCAGCCCGTGGGCATCTCTAGTTGCGACCGTAACAGAAAGATTCCCTCTCGGTGGTACATGCCTATAAATAGGCACGCATAGGAGTTGTCTCTGGTCCCTAGACACAAGACACTAAACAAGTTACACATAGCCAGATACTGCAATTTTATCCTCATATTGCTGCAACTTTTTCCTTGTTTTTATGCAACTCAGTTTTCACCTCCGTTCAGTTCACCGGAACTTTTGCGATTGCGGTGTTGTCTCGTAAAAAATGAAGTCATTTTATCTTTGGGGATGATCGCTGGTTAACGAGTTGGAGAATTCGTCTTGCGGGAAGAGGGATTCCTTGACTTGGCTCTTCTACTTTAATTTTAATTATTTACGTACTAGCAATACTTGCAGTTATTGGTGTAAAAACTTGCATTACCAGACATATTTTGTTGTAGTGTTCTCAGTCTTGAACAATAAATCATCCAACAGTGTATTGATAGCATCACAGTGAGATATGTTCTTTTGTCCTGTTTGACTTGGTGGAGACCAGTCTTGTGTTGTGGTCATTGTTAAACTTAGTCTAACAAATGTTTAGAAGTATGCAGTTGTTTGCCACTTTTACTTGCAATGGTGCAAAACCTAAGAGCGTGTTCGTATATCTGCATCTTGGGTGACAATAGTTTGTGTAATACGTCCTGGTAACTGGCGTTATAATACCATATTCGAGTAATAGGATAAGGACATTTCTAGAGCAACTAAAAAATGTTTATCATGCTAAAGTTATGTAGACTAATTAAGTTCAAGCATGGATGATAATGGTTGAGTGTAACTACTCAGGTGATTAAGAAGTTAATTAATTATTTGAAGCTTAAATTAATTAAGAAATGTTCATTAATCTTAAATGTGAGAATTCTAGCCCTCGAAAATCATTCATACGAACCCCATCCTCTATACTCACCATGTAGGTATTCCTTATGAATAATTAAAAGAATCTAAGATGAATGGATATCAAAGTATTTTTGTGTATCTTACATCTCCGTAACTATTTTGTAATTAACACATTAATCTTATTCTAAAATTGTCATAATTGAATCACTTTATTTATTAGTTAACATCAACACATCACCATTGTTATCTTTACACCAAAGGAATCACGACCTACAAAATGGAAAGTAAACTATAAGCTTTGCCTCGTAATCATATATCTACATTAATGTAATCCATTTCCATTGTTATCTAACATAATCTAGTAAATAAGATATATTTTTTTTAAAAAAAACAACACAGTTAATGAGACTACTTCTTATCGCCGGATTCATATGAATTAAATTAAGATCTCATCAGTATCTAACTGCAATTTAATGTACTTTAAGAAGGTAGTCTTTCTAGTTTTTGTATGAAATCATATTAGAAAATGTAAAATAAAAGAAAAGAAAAGAAAAGAATTCTACTTGTGACACATAACACTAATTTTTACATTCAATTATTTATCCATTGGCATATTTAAATATAGCATGGAATTACGAAAAAAATAAGACTCTATTGACAACGGCTCATTGATGTATTTTGGTGTGACCTGCTGTAGCCGGTGACATAAATAATTAAATATAAGAGGGTGTCGGTGGTGGACGCCATCCATCAATCAACACGCAATTTCTATTCTATTCTACCACTCCATGTTTAATTTTATAATTCATAAATAATAATAATAACAACAGAATATTGAGTTTGGCCTGTTGGAACATTTTTTTCATCCATAATTAGGGGTGTAAATGAACCGAACTGTTCGTGAGCTACTCGGATTTCGACTCGATAAAAATTCGTTTGAGTTCGTTTAGTAAAGTTCGTTTATTAAATGAACCAAACTTGAGCATCATAGTATTCGTATGGGTGTAATCGAACCGAGTCGAGTCGAGTAGTGTCGTGCTCAAGTTTGACTCGTTTAGTTTCGAGTCGAGCTTCGAGCTTTTTTGTCGAATACTTTGATGTTCACGAACTTTATCGAACTTTAATCGAGCCTAAACGAACTTTCTAAATTTAGAATATATTTAAAATTTTCATTATTATTTTGAAGAAAAAAGTTATTTATTCCAAAATTAATATCATATTCATGCTCAAAATCTTAAATTTCTCGTTATTAGAAAGATTTATCATTATTGTTAGTCCTAAATCATGAAAATACTAATTTTATAAAAATAATTATTTTATATTTCTTACTAATTTTAACTAACGAGCCCACGAGTCGAATATTACGATGTTCAAGCTTGGTTCGTTTAATAAACGAGCTTTACTAAACGAACTCGAACGAACTTTTATCGTTTCGAGATCCGAGTAGCTCACGAACAGTTTGGTTCATTTACACCCCTAAGTATTCGACTCGTGAGCTCGTGAGCAGGCTCGTTAGCTAAAATTAGTAAGAAATATATAATAATTACTTTTATAAAAATAATATTTTCATAATTTAAAAGTAACAATGATGATAAAATATATCTAATAATGAAAAATATTATAATTTGAGCATAAATATAATATTTTTTTGGTATAAATAACATTTTCTTTAAAATAATAATGAAATTTTAAATATATTCTAAATTTAGAAAGTTCATTTAGGCTCGTAAAAGCTCGATAACGTTCGTGAACATCAAAGTATTCGATTAAAAAATTCGAAGCTCGACTCACAACTAAACAAGTCAAACTTGAGTACGATACTACTCGACTCGACTCGGTTCGATTACACCCCTATCCATAATAACTTACATATTTACCAATTTAATACCAAAATTGTGCTAATATTGTTTATATTTATATTTTATATAATAATTTTAAATGCATCGCGTACAATTTCAATAGCAAATTACGTGTGTACACACATCGATATGTGTATAATTAGATAACTACAATTATAACTAGTGAAATAGTTTTCATAGAAATAAATTTTAATATAAGATAATGTAATTATTTTTAAATTTATATTTTATTTAAATATTCTTAGTATTATATTAATTTTATATATACTGATAAAAATATTTTAATATTTAAAAATAGTTGTATGAGAATACTAAATATTGATATATTTATAAAATATTAATTGTATTCATCTGATTAATAAGTAAAAGTTAATTTTTAATTGTAAATTAATATATACTATATTATATTAATAACATACATGGATATGTTAAATTTAGTATTAATATTCAAATATAGCCAATTTTTTTATATGAAAACTCTAAATAGCCAAAATTATATAAACTGCCACAAATAACCTTAAAAAATCATGTAAATTATTACATATAGTTCATCTACGATCTAATCTCAACATTTGTGATTACCTTTTTTTTTAATTAATTACTTGTCTTAATTTTAGTAAATAGCCCATTTACAATTACATCTTCAAGTTTGCGATTGATTCTTGTGGTTTATAATTATTTTTTGTTATTTTATTTTTAAAAATAAAATCAATTACTTTTTTTTAATTAATTTAAGTATATTGCTGGTTTGTGATTTGATCTTCACGTTTTGATCGAGCCTCGTCGATTGTGAATACATTTGTGATTTTTTTATTATTTACTTACTTTAATTTCTCTTTGTTGTAAATATATTTATTTAGTGGACATTACTTAAGATATACTTTAGAGATATATACATATCTTTCTAGATTTGTATAGATGATATGATTTCACCCTTATATAGGGCATGATATTGTAATTCTCTACACACATCAATTATCAATAATATTCTCTATTTTCCTCTCCATCTTGTTCTCTCTATTATTTTCTCTCTATTATTGTTTATCTGCAATATACGAAGGATTCGATTCACAAAACGTTATCAGCACGAAGCTCTAATCAACTGAGAAGTTTTGGTGTGTATGCCCTAGGAAAGAATCGTGTCTTCCCTGCAAGGTAATTACTTTAAACCCTAATTATTTGAAGGATTAAATTTCTAACAAGTGCTACCAAAGCCACTCTATAAATGATTCTCTGAGATCTGTTAAATAATGAATTCGTATTGCTGTGAATTTGAAAACATTGGATTCGGTGGCTTCAGTTTTTTTTATTGGCCTTGTGAATGAAATTTAGTTCAAATCTTGTATTTCCGTCTGAATTAATATTTTGTATATGCGTTTGGTCAATTGGGCCGAAATATAGTTATGGTTTTGGCTTAATTGTTTTATTGTTGCTAATTTTGTTTTCGGCCGACAAAAAATGAATTAATTGGGTTTCTATCGAATTCATTGATTTGGCATGACTCTTGAATAAAGCTTCATGATAAACTTTATCCCTTATGGTTTCAGTAATTACCGATTTGAATGCACAAAGAATTTGTCTTATATATAAAGCATTTGTGCGTGAGTAATTCTGCAAATTTTGTAAATGTCTTCGGTTCTTTTTTATATCCCCATTCACGCATGGCCTATACAGTTTTATAAATAATATGAAATCAAGGTATGAGGACTTGTCGGATTACTTCGGAAATCGATCTTATTTCGACTAATTAAGTTTCAAGGATTTTGTTATTGAAAAAAAAAAATTAGTTGAAATATTATTATTTCCATTTGAATATATATGATTTTTCAATAATAATATTTTGGGATATTGGATTTTATAATCCTTATCAATTTAGTTTTTGGATTTAGATGTTATTTAATTTATAACATGACTAAGGTGTTTAAGTTTATTTGGATAATTAATTGAAACAAATATGTCGCCAAAGTGACCTCATATTGCATAGATGCTGAAAGAACATGAGATTTAATACCATTTAGTAGCTCTGATCCTGTGTTAGGAATTAGAAACTATTTTTTTTAGACAATTGAATTAGATTCACATTAACCTTGCTTCTCTATATTATCTTCACTAGTTCATATTATTGAGAAATTATATCAAATGATTAGAAATTAATTATTAAAAGATTTGTTGGGCTCTCCTTATTGAAATATATTTAACATGGATATCAGATGTAGGTAAGGCTCTATAATTAGCTTTACACAGAAGACAAAAACTCTGATTTTTTTAGTGGTCTTTAAAATATATATATCTATAAGACCATATCAAAGGAACATATTATCTTATATGAATCCCTGAATGATCATTGATTACCAAATGTTCATAACTCCTCTTTAGAGCAATTTAATTGGTTCATTGTGTTTTATCGCAATTTAAGTTCTATAAGCATAACATTATAGAAAAATTAAGTGATAGAAAAACTCTACCTATATTCATGCTAGCAGTTTTATACTCCAGAAGTAGTATAAATTTAAAATCATACTAAGATCACTTCTACTTTATTACTAGAAGAAAAATATAATCAACCCCCTATGAATGATCATAATACAAAATCTGTTTGATTACAAAAAAACTGCTAGAAGCACATATATAATAGATGTGATCGAGAATGATATAAAGAAACTGTTAGTTAAGACGCAAACCATGCCTGAAGCACATTTAACAAAATAGTTATATCCGTAGTTGAGGGGTTTCTAATTTATAAATAAGGTTGATAAATGAAATGGTCAAAATCATAAGTATAATAATGATATTGAAATTTCGTAATGACCATATTAGTTTGCCTGAAGCAAATCTAATTTTTAGTAGTTACGGTGATAGTATGCTAAGAATGGAGCTCTTGATTTTCGAAAGAAATAATAAACTAATTCTTTCATAATTTAGCTTGCGTATCTAGGTAGTGCATTTGTTTATATCCTATATGTTGAAAATGATTAATTTTTATTGTTATTATTGTTTCATTTTGTTTGAATTAAACTGTTTTCAATTAAATTATTGATCTTATTATAAAGTTGCGTCAAAATGAATGATCCATAATCTTTTATTTATGACATGAGTATTTTGGATCATATTAGGCATAATACTATAATGTGTCGGATAATTATAATATTATTGGCATATAACATGCAAAATAAAGTTATATATCTCATAAGATATGTGGACCAATTTATCAAACATTAGGGTCGTTTTAAAATTTATGGTCCTTATTACCTTAAATCCGACCAGCTGCATATTGTGACCATCCCCCATATAGTAGTGTGGTAAATAAATAATCATTTCCCATCTGGGAATCATTTTATTACAGTCTATATTTGCATATCACCACCAAAGTATACCTATAAGGGCTCTCAACGTAATATAAAAATATACGTTGTACAAAAATCTCCGTCTATAAATAAACCTTAGTAGCCTATTATAGAGTACGTTGACTGTAAACATAAAGATGATCATTTATCGGCATTAGGGGGAGATATAAGCCCAAAGATAATGGAATGCCGAAAAATGTAAAAGAATAAAAAGATCTTCATAGTTATAGCCACACATGAATGAATCAAAATTTGCAATGTTTAGCAAGTAATCTGCCATATGCATCTATAAATGCATCTATTGTATATAGTGGAGTGATTGAACTTATGCATCATAAATAATTAAAGACCCTAATGGACCAAATGAATGAAACTCCTTAATACCAGAAGTATTAGAGACTTCATACCAGAAGTATGAGATACCTATTGGTGCATAAATTAAAAATCCGCGGTCAATAAAATCAAATATATATAAATAACACTCCAGTGACCCCTGAAGAGGAATATTTGACCTCCCGAAGAGGATTGTCCTGAAGACAAGAATCCCAATACATTAGCACGTGCACCAAATAATAATATTATTGGGATTGCGGAACAAAAAAAAAATATATAATGGGAAATGATAAAAATCAGATAATGCCATGAATACTATAAGTAAAGGAGAATAACATAAACTTTATAGTTGTCGACAACATAATTATTCCACAGTTGCTCCAATCTGGATCCAGAGCTTAAATGCTAGAAGCATTACGATTAGCCAAAAATATAAAAATGAGCAATTGAAATAGAGATCAACTCGCTCATGATTATTATCCTTGCAGGATATATTAGCCAAAAATATAAAAATGAGCAATTGGAATAGAGATCAACTCGCTCATGATTATTATCCTTGCAGGATATAATGATTACCATGAGGTGGTGAAATATAAAGCGAAATTAAGATCTCAAGGGTTTTTTCGCAGAGACCCATACTTGATTTTAAATAAATTACTCTCCTATTTTGGATGGCATAATGTTCCGCTACTTGATTTCTATGGCAGAAAATATAAATTTATTTATGCAGTTACTAAATTCCATGACTACATATTGATATGAGTCATTATACGATAATATTTATATTAAATCCCTGATGGATTTTATAGAAAATACATCGCAACATATATAGTGATGAGATCACTGTATAAATTCCTCTTGAAGAAGGAATATATTAACTTGAAAATTAATTCATGCCTAAAGACGGAGTATGAAATAAAAAGACTTGGATAATACCAAGTATTATGTCGACCCGCAGATCGAAAATCCCTCGAAAGAGTTATTATTATTTATAACACCAGTCGATATGTAAGAGTTCTAGAGAGATCTATTATATCTATTCAGAACACCAATGTCATTTGATCCCCAGAAGTGGATAACGTCTCATTTAGACTCAGAGAAGATAACATGATATTTTTGGACCAGAAGTTCTCAATTTAAGTGTCTTTTGTACACTATATTTTATCAGGCCTGATACAATATTCAAAATTATCTTGCTAGCAAGACTTTGTGCTTTTCTTACAAAGAGATATTGAAATAAGCACATTATTTGTTATCTTCAAGGTATACAAATCTTGGTATATCTATAAGAAACCAAGTATGACATTGGTGGTCTAAGTGAATAAAGGAATATTTATTTGATCTTGATAATTATAGATCTCGTACTCCTTATTTTGTTCTCTATTGTGGTATTGACATTTCTTATCAGTTTGAATACTTTTCAAAACCACTCATATATGATATTTTTTGGAGAGTTACAAAATATTGTATGATATTATGATACCTGAAATATTCTCCACCCTCTAGTGTGAGGATAATAAACTTGTGTTGCATAAATAATTAGTGGGTACATTAGATAAATTTAATGAGGTTTATTACTCGTATTAATTTACCCACATCAACTCCCCAAGAATGATTGTTTTTCAGAATATTTGATCTTGTGATAATCCTGAAGATTATTCATAGAGTCACTTCGTACATATGTATGTAATATTGCATCATTTATAATTTGAAGATTATTATGTTGAGTGAAGTGATAAACTCAAACTAATCATGAAGATTTTGAATATCATTGTTTTGAGGGGGAGCGGCATTTTGAAAATCAAACCTTGAAAGTTTACATTATGCCCAGAAGGCTAAACAGATGTACTCTTTTTCCCTTGCTGAGTTTTTTCCCATTGGGTTTTCTTAGTTAAGGTTTTTAATGAGGCATCTAGTGCAACACATGAATAAACGTATGTCATGTACTCTTTTCCTTGACTGTTTTTTTTCCCCATAGGGTTTTCGGCGATGTTTTTAACGAGGCATGAGCATAACGAAGTAATGTCCAAGGGGGAGTATTGTAATTATATTTATTTAGTGGACATTACTTAAGATATACTTTAGAGATATATACATATCTTTCTAGATTTGTATAGATGATATGATTTCACCCTTATATATAGGGCATGATATTGTAATTCTCTACACACATCAATTATCAATAATATTCTCTATTTTCCTCTCCATCTTGTTCTCTCTATTATTTTCTCTCTATTATTGTTTATCTGCGATATACGAATGATTCGATTTACAAAACTCTTTTCATTAATTTTGGAAAATTGCATTATTAACGTTTGTGCCTTCACATTTTAAAAAAATTAAATATTTATTTTAATTTCACTTATTATTAAAATTCAATTAATTTTAATTAATAAACAAGGCCGACGGATTAAAATTTGTTACAAATATTTGCACTTTAATCATTGTGATATGTGAGCACCCAAATTAAAAAAATATGTGATTATTGATGAAAAATTAAGGGTATTTCTGAAAAATGGTCATTCATTGAATGTATATATAAAAGTGGTTATTTAGGGTTTTAATATAATGTAAAGGCTATTTAAAGTTTTCACTCTTAAATTTATCTATATATTATACTAAATCAGTTCCATAAATTATTTCAAAATCCCGCCAAAATTCTCGGACATTGTGCATATTTATTATCTATCTAAACTAGATATACATCCGTGCGTTGCACGGATTATATTATAAATAAATAATGTGTAACTTAAATATAAAAGGCATACAATAATCTATAAATAAAGTTATATTATAAATTTTTAAAGACTTGTTAAATTTACTGATTAAAATGATAATTATGCCAAATTTTTTTATAAAAAAATTCTATATAAAATAAGCCAATTTGTAAATGATTGGCCTTGAATTTTATTTCTATCATGTAAAATTATCCTCCTTGAAACTTTTCAATAAAACTTAAATTTCTATCAACATGGAGAGAAAATTAGTTCAAGAATAGTTGAAAAGATTAAAGTGGTTATTATCTCAAATATTTATTTTAATCAATCTTATGAAATTAAAAATAGGTGGTATTTAAAATTTCAAAAGTGTTTTGCTTTCTGTTATATTTATATCGATGTTTAGTAAGTAACTGACGCATGCCTAATGTATAGTAATAAATTTTAATATAATTGCATCCTCAAAATTGAAAATAACTTGAAATGAAAATGAAAAATAGTGTTGACATGATGAGATTGAGCGAGAATGGCACAGTAGATAGACTACTGCCATTTAGTATA
>JAPKLW010000478.1:282233-306692 GCA_026898455.1 Plectranthus barbatus
GATAACCTTTAAATTTTATTCCATGAATTATTTCTCGGATATTACATATCTAAACTAAAATATTATAATAATTTATACATGTAAAAAAATGTCAAAATCATACAATTAATATATAATGAATTTATTATATCCACATATGTAATTAATACAATTTATAATATATTATTTTTCAATTGAAAACATATTTTTGCGTACTCATCATATGAATACAATTCTTATTTTATAGGTATATCCTTATGTAGTATTCTTTATATATTTTTTTAAATGCTAAAATACTTTTATTAATATATATAAAATAGATATAATACAAAATTTATTTGGATAAAATATAAATTTAAAAGGCAAATTCTCATATGAGACGGTCTCATCATTTTTATTGTGAGACGAATTTAATGAAATGATGTGTTTCTTTATTGCAAATGATGTCTCACCATTTTTATTGTGAGACGAATTTAATGAAATAATGTATTTCTTTATTGCAAATGATGTATTTCTTTGTTGCAAATAATGTAATTTTAAAAAATGAAATGATGTATTTAACTTATTGAAATGATGTATTAAGGTCTGTCTCACAATAAAAAAATGTTGAGACCGTCTCTCAGGAGACCAACTCAATTTAAAAATAATTATACTCTCTTATATTAAGATTTAAATACAAGTATACAAAATATTTTCGTGCAACGCACGAGTACAATTATAATTATATTTTAATTGCATGACTTTGATATCTTTTTATATATATTAATTATTATAATTTATAATATTTTAACTTTGTCTTCATTTTTCTAAGCCTTTTTAATTAGTCGGCTAGTCTAATCCATTTGAGCTTTTGAGTGCTCATTCGATTAATTTATTTATGTTATCTCATATATAGAGAGTTTCATCAAACTTTCATATTGTCCAAAATATTTTTTGTAAATATATATATATATATATATATATCCAAAATTAGATAATATTTAAAATTTGAATTTGCGGATAAAAAATTATATTTATTTTGAAAACTTGGAACATGGATGAATAAATCCAATAAATAAAAGCTTTATTAATTAGAAATATGATTATCTCACAACAAATGAATAAATAAATATTTATAAATTTATTCAATATATTTTGTTTAGAATGTACTCAGTTTTATAAAATTGGAGGAAATTTTTCTACAACTCATTAAAATGGGTACAGTTAAAACATTGCTATCAGTGAAAGAGTCCATGCCATAATTTATATATGAACATAAAAAAAACTTTCATTTCAGATATTAAAATGGGAATACAATTATTACCTAATCTGGAACCGCTAAGACACCAAGAAACTGGCGATTTTTTCTCGGGGAAACAATATATATGAATCGGTCTTTGCAATCAAAGAATAATAATACAAAACCAAAATCAAACTCTCCTCTCTCTCCCTCTCTCTATGAAGTTGGAATGCCATGAAAAATGGTTACTTCTTCCTCCCCTCTTGAGTAGCAGTAGTGTTCTTCAGAATCTGCAAATGAGAAACATATCTATAATGAAGGTGCAACTTTCTTTTCAAATATATGTATGTAATAGTAATATAATGAAAAAAGGAATGAGGTAGACAGGTGTGAGCAGAGTCACCTGTCTAAGCATTTGATTCTCATTTTGCAAAGTGGAAAGGCGTTCTTGAAGCTCAGCATTCGAACATTCCAACTCTTTAACCCTTCCTTCCAAATCAACCAAATATGCTTTCTTTCTCTCCCTTGCCTGCTGTGCTGACACTCTGTTCCTCAACAACCTGCACCACCAATTCCAAATTCAACTCCAACAAATCCTCCATCCATGCAACACACCACTACTACTGTAACTATTTATAATATGTACCATGAAATAAAAGGCGAAGCACAATATATACGTATAAGTTGAAGTAATCTCAATACTTAGCTCGAGAAAGTGGATCGATGAAATTGAGATCAACATGATTAGTGGTCAACGAGACAGGGTTGATTGTAGGTCGACAGGACTATAAGTCTATCACATAGAGTCACAGGCGGATCTACACTTGGGCTTGGGGGGCTCCAGCCCCCCCTAGCCGGAATTTTTTTTCGTTTTTATAGAGGCGTGATTCGGGATTTTTTGAATTAACCCCCCTCGTAAAGAAGAAAAAAAGGATGAAAATTAGAAAAAAAATATGATACGAAGGGTTGAAGTCTAGTGGAGGCAAAAAAAAAATTTTAGCCCCCCTCACCGGAATTTTCTGGATCCGCCACTGCATAGAGTCATGAAGACTGTGAATCGATCAGAGTTGGTCGAATCAGGATGGACCTATAAACTAGAGTGTTGCAAGAAATGCTCAATATAGAAAATATATGATGTATCTAGTTTCCTAGTCTATAAGATTTATCCATATCTAAAAATGATCTAGTTATAAATTAATTTATTTGAGGATAGTTAAGATATTATATATCATTACCATATCAAAATATATTTTCTTTATGCATATAAGAGTTTTTACCTATAAATACCCTTAAGAGTTGTGAGTGCAGAATGAGTTAGTTGAATGAATATTTTATTGTTGAGTGTGAAAAGGTTGCCATTTTTGGTAAGATGCTAATTTAGTTGGAACGCCCAATTTGGTAAGAGGGTCTATTCTGCTGGGACGGGGGGAGTATTTTATATTCTCACCATAATAAAAACAATTTTTTGGGGTTAGATACAAAACTAGACTAGTTGCTCAAGGCTTCACACAATAAGAATGTGTGTATTATAGCAAGTGTTTGCACCAGTGATAAAACAAAGGTCTACTAGGCTGAACTTTTCGTTAGTTGCTCAGTATGGCATGGAGTTAGAGTAACATGATGTAAAGACCGTATTTCTGTATGGAGAGTTGGAGGAATCCTTATTGCTCAACCCGAGAGCTTCGAGGAAGCTGGTAGTGGGGAAAGGTGTGCCTTTTTAAGAAGTCTTTACATGGATTGAAGTAGTCTTCGAGGCAGTGGAATAGACAGTTCGACAAGTTAATGATTTATCAAGACTTTGTTCGATGCAAACACGACCCATGTGTGTATTCGAGGTGAAGATATGGAAACTCGAATTTATCTACTATTGTATGTAGATGATATTTTGATTGCGAGTTGAGATAAAGGGATAGTCAAACTGAAAAATGCTTGGAAAAGAGTTCCAGATAAAGGATCTCGATTGTGCTCAACGAGTTTTAGAAATAGAAATTGGTTGAAACAGAGCTCAAAGGAGAATCATTTAATCTAAAAAAGGATACTTGATGAAAATTTTTGAAAAGCATGGGATGAATGATGTAAAGCCTATTTTCACTCTGTTAGCAGTTCATTTCAAGTTGTGTGCTGCTGGAAAACTCAATAATGAATGGAGGTGCATGAGAAATATTTCTTATGCGAGCATTGCTGATTCATTAATGTATGTCATGGTCTGTATGAAACCAGATCTTGCTTATGCACACAACATGATTAATAGGTTTATGACAGAACTAAGGAAATAACATTAAGTAACTCTAAAGTAGTTCTCAGATTTGTTGGAGGAACAGTTGAAAAGAGTCTGATCTACGAGGATAGTGGATCTAATTCGAGGCTTCCAGTTGAAGATTTAGTAGACTCGAATTATGCAGGGTATATGGCTACGAGGAAGTCGTTGACAAATTTTGTGTTCACATCATATAAAATTGTGACTAGTTGGATAACAAGTCTATAGAGGGTAATTGCCTTATCTTAGATTGAGGCAGAAGACAGAGTACATTCCCTTACCAAAGCAATTAAGCATTGTTTGTGGCTGCTTGGATTCATGAATGAGCTGGGAATCGATCAAAGAAGGATGAAGATCTCTTGTGATAATGAAGGTGCTTTGTATTTGACAAAGCATAATGTTGAGAGAACTAAGCACATAGATATGAGTTTCCATTTCATAAGAGATGTGGTGACAACCAGTGAGGTACAGCTGCACAAGGTCAACACCTTAAAAAATCTTGCGAATATGATTACGAAGTCAATTCCTAGTACGAAGTTTAAGTACTATTTGAAACTGATCAAACTATTGAGGTCAAAATGAAGAGGAGGTGCCAAGCTCGGTGAGAGCCTAAGGTGAAAAATTATTGCAGTAGTTTTAAAATCTAGCTCGAGAAAGTGGATCAATGAAACTGGGCTAAACATGACTAGTGGATCAACGAGACTGGGTCGATTATAGGTAGTTGGATTGTGGGTTTATTACAATGGGAAGAAACTGTGGATCAAGTCAGAGTGGGTCCATAAACCAGAAGACTGCGAGTGGTGTTGAATGTGGAAAAGATATGTTGTATATAGTTTTCTAGTATGACGAGATTTATCCACATTTAAATAAAATCTATATAAAAGTTAATTTATTTAAGGATAGATTGAGATATAACCTATCTTTATCATATTAGAATAATTTTTCCTTATATAATACTCTCTCCGTCCCATGTAATTAGTCCCATTTGTTTTTGGCACGATAACCAATGTTAGTGAGTGTAGTGAAATTAATATTTTATTGATGAGTATAAAAAAGTTTGCCATTTTAGGAAATGAGATTAATAGATGGGACGGACCAAAAAGGCAAATGAGACTAATTTCGTGGGACGGAGGGAGTATATATCTATGGACCTCTATCAATAAATACTCATACTTCCCATGTTCATTATTGTTACATATTTTACAATTTTTTTAATTTATTATAAAAAATTTAAAAAGTAAATGTAGACTTATGAACCAATATAAATTATTATATTCTTTACTTTCTATTTATTATTTGTATTTGTAATTCCTGAATTCACAAACATATATAAATATATATAACCATCATTAATTAATGGTATGCAGCTCAAGATTAGTGATGGTGGGACGTGGCAACACATTAGTGGATATGGATAAGAGGCCTCTTTTATTAACTCACCTTTTCAACCTCTTGTTCTCTTTCTCACCTGGACTTCTCCCTCTTCTCCTAGAACTAGTCGAAGGCTGCGCCGTTGACCCTCCATCGCCCTCTATACCACTCGCCCTCCCGCCACCCATCTCCGGCACTCGTCTTATCTCATCATCACTTTCCACGCCTACACCCACATCATACTCTTCAATTCAATGATCTATATATATAAACATCCACACACACACTCAAACACACAGCTTTTACTTTTCCAACATAATTACATTTGAATAAAGAAACCCCTCATTCAATTCACATTTCCCTTCAACTTGCACAATATATAACTCATTAAATAACTAGCTATACCAGTTCAAAGATTCAGTTTTTATGAATCATTACTAGATTTATTTTCCCTAGAAGAAGCATGGATCATCATCTCACAACGTCACTGTTCAAAGATTTGATTTTTATGGCGGAAACAACAAAAAACCAAGAATAGAGCTTTTTCCGGATTCAAAGAATTTATGCATGACCTTAGCTGCACCAATCTGAGAATTCTTTAGTTTTATTTTGGAAAGAAACAAGTTGTTGCATGGAAAAAATAAAAAGAGAAGATCAAATATGACAGAAAACCTTCTTTTCCTTCAGATTTAAGAGCCGAGCTAGAAGATCTCTCACTACTCGAAGGCAAAGAGCTTGCTGCAATAGAACTCGTCTCTGGCTCTTGCATTTTTTTCAATCAAGAAGAGTCTAGAGAGAGAGAATGAGAGATGGCTGAGATATTTAGCTGCAGTAGCACTGAAAAAAAGAGCGGGAGGTCATCGCAGATGATACGGTAAACAGAGAGGGAGAGGGAGACCGGGAAAAAACCTGAGGTACAGAGATCGTTGGATCGGATTCGATCGGACGGATAAAAGCTACTGATCGTGGCATCATTCATAGCCATAAGCTGCTGAATTTATCAAAGGTGGATGCTATGCAGATGTGGTGGAATATCTGTCGTCCGATTCAGATGTGATCGGACGTTCGGAAGAATACACAGTCTTTTTTATTAGTTAGCCATTTTTATTTTTTTTTTTAAATTTTGGTTTATAAAAAAAGAGTTTATACCATAAACAAAAAAATATTTACATGATTTTATTTTATTATTATTATTATTTTATATATAAATAAGAAGTTGTTTTATGATAACAAGAGCACTAGCCCCTTCTCCTTCGAATAATGCTGCTGCTGCTATAGTTTGATCGTAAATAAAAATTAGGGCAGAATCAGGTCAGATTCATCTCTCTCCCTCTACGTCGTGTACTACTTTGGAGAAATATGAATAATAGAGACGACCTTCCGCCAGATTATGATTGGTCGTGTACTTTTCCGCGATGTTCGCAGCCTGTTCGATAAAATGCTAAGCCGGGATTTTTTTGTAAGAGCAGCTTTTATTTCAAGAAAATGACAAGTGAAATGGTGCGCAAGGCTGCGCATGATTTGCTCTACGCGACTAGAAATATGCGCCTGCGCCCACAAAGCAATGACGGGATTGGGAGGCGAGTGAATTATCATTCCAGAGTGGAAGAACTGGACAAGGCAGCAAGAGAAGAGATTCCGCCTCAACAGTGGTGTGAAGCGGCGTTTGCGAGGATGAAGAAATGGAGCCAACCGTTGAGGAATTTCGACTTGATAGCCGGGAGGCTCGTAAACATCAGCGATCATTCAAGAATCTTCGACGAAAGGCTGGAAAAGAGAATGCACGCTTTCAAGTGCTTTGCTAGGGAGTTCATTATGCTGCCATCGATGCAGGAGACACTGAGGAATAACTTGATGAACTCAATGGCTGACCAATGGTGCAAAGAATTCGAGTATTTCTGCAAACCCCATGAGAGGGACGTGCTTAAAGTGAGCTCCTTGACGAAGGTCGCGGACATTCTGAGCATTTCAGCTCAGCAGAGGAAGGTGGTGAGGAAGATGATTGGTCCACAGGTGACACAGCATAAGATATTGACAGGTGCACTTGTTGAGATACTAAGTGGATTGAAATCTGAGGTTGAGGTCCTTGCTCAAAAACGACCAAGTAAAGAGCTAAGGTTGTCTCAGCAGATTGTTGTTGGCTGTCTGAATTTTCTTGAATCAGCAATGTCTTATGACCCTGAGACCAGTTCATGGATGCGCCTCACGCCTACAAAAGGGGCGAATTCACCGGGCTCCCCCAAGTGGGAAGAGGTTCTTGAGATGTCTGTTGATCTTGTCAACTGCTTGAGTGATGAAACTGATATAGCATTCCATGTTTCAAAGCTTGATGCGATGAAGGAAGGGCTTTATCAGATACGAGACGTTTTGATTGATAAGAGCATTGGGTACAAGGAGAATCGGCACCAAGAGAATTTGGTGCAGAAAAAACTAACAAAGACATTAGGCCACTCTTCCAAGTGTTTGTTCACACTCTTAACATATTATCTTTATGGCACTGTTGCGGATGTCGAAGTAGATGTTCGTGGAGGGGTTCATGTAGGTGGGGGTGGCCAGAAGCTATGCTTTTATACGGGGAAGATCTTGACAGTGGATGAGGAGGAGGTAGTCCGGAGTGGGGTGAAGCAGCTGGACGCAGCCATGGGGCTATTCAAGTTTGTGTGGGAGAGTGCAGGGGTGAAGGGAGATTTGGAGCTGCAGGGACATCTGTGGTGCGTTGGAGCTCAAAACAGATCATTCACATATAGAGGAAACATCTACATTGTTCATGATATAAATCTATGATAATCTTTAAGTTTGACCGAGTTTCATAAATTTCACTTGCTATGAGAAGATAAAAAACTTCCTATAAGTTGTGAAATGTGAAGTAGAATGACTCTTTGGTTCTTGATATTTTTCCAAGTTACTTAGGAGCGGTGGTTTTTTATATCAAATACTATTAAGATTTACAAAAGTCGATACTTCATTGAGAGGCTGTGAGTTTCAGTCTCACTCACGTAACCACAACAATATCAGTTAGTTTCAGGGCCAAAAGGAAAGAAGAAACAAACTCGGTGAATTGCATTCACAAGCTTTCCTGTGAACATGCCTACATCTGGACATCAACATCAAAAGAAATTGGTACAAAGATTTTGATTCATTCTACCCTTTTTTTTACAGACAACAAATACTCCTTTCTTTTTACTGGGTTTATCGTAGAGTCAAAAGTCCTCCTAAACCTTCCAGATTCAGTATATCATAACGCAGTTCAGAGTAGTCGAGGAGGCAGGAATGCACTGCAGTGGGACACAGGTGGGCACCTCGTGTGATGACCAGCCCCGGTAAAAATGTACATACACAAGTAAGCGTTGTTCAACTGACCGGGCTGCATTTCAAGCTCACGTTTGAGCAAAAAGATAATATCAGGAAGGAGATTGAAAACTTCTCATCAATGTCGCAAAATAGATGCACAGCAGAAGCAAACAATGGAGAGGAGCACTTTAACATTCTATGAGCAAACTAATATATACTTGACGAATGAAACTCAAAGTGCTGGTGATACACACAAAACAAACCTGCTTTCATCCGCAGGTTATGCAGCTTTCCTAGAATGCTATACTCATGCCTAATCTAATTGTATAGTTTCAGAATCCAGATGTCATCATCAATTATAGGAAGCATGTGGTAACAGAGGAACATCTAAATATAGCTAGGGAAAACCCCAAAACTGAGCGAGAATAATGTTCCGCCAAGTCACATAAATTTAATCCAGGTAAAAACAAATGAAATGATCCGATGATACTAACACTAGGCAGACAGACAGATGGAGAGAGAAGATCTAAGAGGTTATTTGCATTGACAATGTATGAAATATTTTAGTACTGACTGCCGAACCATATGAATTGTAAACACATGCACGATCACAACCTGCTTCCTGCTTTTCAGAATAAATATTTGCTGCCAAATTGAAGGACATACACATTGATAAAGTCTTTCCACACAATTAAAGTTTTACAAAACTAGTCAATAGTTAAATGTAATGCCTACCAACTGCTCCTCCAGTGTGCTCCCCAATTTGGCAGCCTATCGCCATAAGTGTTCTTCACCTGATCACTGTCGCCATAATTTGTCTAGTATCTATTGACCCATTTATGTCATATTTCCTTGCAGCAGAGGCAAAACCTGTAGCAACTCTCCAACCAATAAGGACTATGATTCCAAAACCACCACAACCATCTGGCACACGGGGAGCATGAAAATTCAATTTGCAGTAGAGAAAGCCTTTGGACTGTGAGTCTTCATCAACTTGGATCTGCATCATTATAATTTTACAAAGAAAAGTAATGGCCACAATGTCAATACATCAATAAGGTTGCAGGACAAATGAACAATTGCTTGAAATGTGACCTGGGTGGTTCTCAGACGACCCAAAACCAATCAGAAACGAGGCACTGACAGGGGATTTTATGTGGAAGTTGGAGTGGCAACCTAATCAATCAAGCTCCCAGAATTGACCAAAAAATATTCTAATAGGAGCCCTCACTACTGCTTCTACGGTTCTAGCCTTCAGAAGGTTTGAAAAGGGAAGGGTGAGTCCAGAGAGAATGAAAATCACAGGGTAAGCATACAATAAATGTCAGTTCTCTATAGATTTTACATTTCTTCATGTTGATTGTTTTTATGCAGTTATGATTTATCTGCAATGGAAATAATTTCTTTAGACAAACAGTTCAAACAAATCCATCCAGTAGGAAAACTTACCTAGAAGGATTTATGTCAGGAACTTAAATAGTTCCTTACCAATCATGAAACCACAACAGACAGGGAATCATGCAACATCAGCGCTTGGAAATAGCCTACCTCAAGCTGAGTAAGCCTCTTGATTGTCAAGTTCAGGTCACGTCCATTGGAAAAATACACCTCCGCGCAAAATCAGGAAATTGTGAAGCTAAAAAGTCAAGAGAGCACATGTCAGTAATCTCCAAGAACACTTGCTCCGTTGACATGTCAGCCAGGAGAGTTGGACTTGAATTGCCATTATGAGGATTCCTTTCTCTTGCAAGAAGTCGATCACTCCAGCCAATTTGCTTGTCCCAAGGATTAGCAAGAGAAGTTTGAAAATATTCTCCATGAGATGAGACAGGATTTCTCATCTTTTTAGCACGGCTGTCAGCATCTATGGAATCAAGTGAAAAGGCTAGATGCTCTTTCAACATAAAGTCACTGTTTGTTGGAGAAGTATATCTTGAGACTCCGCTAACTTCATTCAAAGTCAACTTTGAAAAGGATAAGCTGCTTATATCATTATCCTTAAAGTCATCTGGGAGTACTGTTGGACTCTTCTTCAGAGTTAGAATTATTTGAAGATGATGACTCTGACCTATCTAATATAGATTTCCCAGAGGTGGCAAGTTTTGAAGATGCATCTTGAATTCTGATACTTTCAGCCGGTGATCTGAGAGAAAAAGGAACAAATTCTACAGCATTTGGATTCAAAGTTGCTTCAGCACTAAGCTTTTTGTTATCAAAAGAAGCTCCCTTCACTGACAAGCTCATCGTAATCTTTGGTTTCTACATTGGTATAATAATAAACTCTACACAAAACAAGTAAATACTTGTACAAATGACTGAAGCTGTAATGTTGAGACCGTGTCAGCCAAACCCTGCACATAAAAAATTCTTCCAAATTCACAAATTTTAACTTCACAGATTTACTAGCATAATAGCATTGCATTGATTCAGATAGCAATGTCCAGTGGACTTCAGCAGAGCATTCGACTGATCAACAAAAAAAAAAGTAAATTTCAATCATTCTTCTGCATAAACTAATACACTACATAACCATTCATAACCGAATAAATTGCAAGATGAGACACTATCTGAATACATTAGCATGAGCAGAAGATCAATAATATGCCAAGATTTTGCAATAACTATAAACAATCACAGCATAAGAATGCCTGCAATAAGAATTGCAAAAAACTACAACCATTAAATAGTAAAAAATCATGATAAACTCAACAAAATGAAAATGAAAAATTCAACCACACGTTTCAGGAAATAAACAAGAGTCACATTAGCAACAAGCCAACAGTCATAAGCTTAAATAACGGATAAAAGAGAAATAACTATAACTTGAAATTTAAAAATAATAAATAAAAAACCTTTATCGGACAAAAATCCTGAACAAGGAGCAAAAAATAAGCTACGAGTATGAACTTCGACAAGTAAAGTTTATCTAGATCTCTCAAAATCTCAACCAATACCAAAAACAAAATTGGGGATAATAAGAAAGATGATAGTATCCATGGGTTAGTGTATTAAGGCAAAATGTTTGCACCAGTGGTAAAACAAAGGTCTATTAGGCTGAAATTGTCGTTAGTTGCTCAATATAACATAGAGTTAGAGTAATATGATGTAAAGACCATTTTTTTATATGGAGAGCTGGAGGAAAGAATTCTTATTACTCAACTCAGGAGCTTCGAGGAAGCTGGTAGCGGGGAGAAGGTGTGCGTTTTGAAGAAGTCATTATATGGATTGGAGTAGTCTTCGAGGCAGTGGAATAGACAATTAGACAAGTTTATGATTTAGCAAGACTTTGTGCGATGCAAACAGGATCCATGTATGTATTTTCAAGGTAAAAATATGAAGACTAGAATTTATCTACTACTCTATTTAGATGATATGCGATTGCGAGTTGAGATAGAGGTATATGACAGTATGTGCGTCTCTACTAAGAAGCTTTGCCGTGAAAGAAATGTTAGGTTTCGTTGATTTCATCTAATGAACGCAGCGGAATAATTAATCAATGAACAGATCTAGATTTATAATTAATATCATGCGTAGAGATTCAACGTGGATAAAAGGGAAAACTTACAGTTTCTTCCGTAGAACACAAGCGATTCTGACTTGTCATGCAGCGCGAATCCACCACTAAAGGTATCCACGTGTCGAATCAATCAGGTGCAGAATCCAATTCACGGTGTATATTCAAACCAGGAACGCTAGGAATTCCCAGAGAGAATTATGGAGGCGTAGAACTCAAAACCCTAGGTTTTGTGTATTTAATTTGAACTGCCTAGGAAACAAATATTTTCTCTCTTCTCTTCTAAGAATAACGTGTGTTTCTCTCTCTCCAAGAATAAGTAACTCTCTTAATTATATAGAGAAGAATCTCAAATCTTATCTAATAAGATTTGGGCCTTATTTGTTTCCATATCAATTCCATTAATTAATAATTCAATTATTAATATTAATTCAATTATTATATACTAATCTTATTAGTATATTATCTTGAAAGATAAATTAATCTAATTAATATATATTGTACTAATCTAATTAGTACAAAATCTTAGTCCATATCTTTCAATCTCTCACTTGGACTACGATTTTGATTTCAAAAATCAAGCACCATCTTTACACCCTTAACCTGATCAATCCAACACTTATAGTGTGACCCTATAGGCCTCCATTACCAACGATAATCAAATTAAAGTCTACACAAAACTCCTAGACTGCGTTGTGTAGCGAACTTGATATATGGAGAGCGTTTACGTGGACTCAGTAAACTTAACCTTTCGTGAAGTTTATATAACATCCCTTCATTCGCGAACCACTTAATTAAGCCTAGGATTTGCCATGTGTCTATCCTAATAGCCTAATTAATTTATCTCATCTTTACTAGATGACCCATATTGATCATATTCAATTACTATAATTGAATATATCTCTTGCACTGGCCAGTGACTTAGCGGTCAAATAATATAGAGAATTTGAGTGTTCTTCTCGAAGTCTAATCGAGCAATGAATTCCATCTTGGCTCAACTACCATTTTCATCCACATCATGATGTACCCAACACAAGCCGTATCTACCCCTTTATTGGAGTGCAAACATTGTACTTGGTCAAAGCACACCACTTTGTAAATAAAATGAGTATTGACCTCAGGTCTAAGGACCGTTATATACTCCACTTACCAATAAACCATAGACACATAAAACAAATGGTTTAGAGGTAGGGTATACCAATACTCTCCAAAGTATCCATGTGTCCATCACGAACATCAAATGTTTCGTAGCTGTGAGATCAACTACATTCTCTAAGAATGTGATGCAGACCACATGCCAACCTATCACATATCATCAATATCCCACTCTTGATGATCATTAGTTGGGGCACTTTGAGAGTTATACTCTATCATTAATGTCTCATATCATTAACAACAGTATTAAATAACTCATGGGAACATCTATTTATGAATAATACAAACAAATAAATTATTATTCAAAATAACGTGTAAGCCTTATATGTACACAATGAACATATAGGTGAATGTGATCAAGATAAATGTCTCTTTCAAAAGATGTTTCTAAGACATACTATCTCAAAACTCCCACTAGCTCGAGCCAATCTTTAGTGTGTCTAATTCCCATGTTTAAGAATATTTTGTGGTTCTAAACTCACAAATATTTCATAAATAAATTAGCTATTTATCCACAGTGGGTACTCATTCTAATTTTATGTCCATCCTTTATTATTTCTCTTATCATCATGATTATTACAAATCGAAATCTTTATGGAAACCTTCATTTGTGCACCTAGTCACTGATAGTTATAATTGTCCACCATGGATCAATAAATATTCTTCAGTCCTTCCAAAGTACTTGAGAATAGTTTAGCATTTTAAATATACATTTTGGTGATTTCTAAAATCTTCCAAAATGATAAATCCTCAAGAGATTTGTGTCTCACACAACTCCAATAAAACTCTTGGTTAGTTATTATAGACCAGGTCTTTATCTTCTTGGTTCTAAACCAAAAGATTATGTTTCCCATACAATTCATAAGTAACCAAGATATATTGAATTAATTCTGCGTTTGTTCAAATTTATCATTTTACATGTGTGAGAGGTTTTTATACAATACTATGAAAGTTTTTAGAGTTATGCAACTATTGCAACATTCTCCTTTTGATAGCTCTCATTGTCTCAAGGTCATCTACCAAGAGATTTTCCCCATCTAATAGAGCATCAAAAACTCCCACTGAATTCTTGTCTTAACTATAAAACAAGATTTCATCCTCTTCACCATCATGTGGTTATTTAGTTTCCTCAAAACCTATTATACTACGAACCTTTTGAATATTTATTTTAATTCCAAATCAAAATATCAATTCATATATTCTAAATATTATCATTATTTCCAAAATAATGATATTCATATTAATTCTAAATTAATATAATTTTTTTTTTAAAATGTCGTAGTATTAGAAATCACCTTGTGATCTCTAGGTGTGTAAAATGATATATCCTCTAAGGATATCCCACAAGCTTGAATCATGTCTAACAAGATTCAATTTCTCCTTTTAAATGCCCCCATCTAATTGAGACGTTCGATGAGATGTTCGTCTAACTAAACTCCATGTCATTTCACACGATTGATAACATTTGACTAAGTATATGCTTCATGATCAAATCATAAAGCTTTAATACTCTTATCAATTTGTTTCTCAACTTCCAACTTTAACTCCTTAGATTTTTAAGAGCTTTAGATTTGTATAAATACACATATCCATCTCTTTAAAATCATAAGTAAAAGTTATAGTATACAAATTTCCACTCATACTTGAGTTGGTAACAGTCCATTCACAATGATGTGAATCAACTCTAGCATATCTTTGACTTATAATACTTTCCTAGAAAGTAATTCATTTGTCATACATCATATGAGATAAGATTTGTGAGTATCGCAAGATTCAAAATCAAATAATATGAGATAGTCTAACTTTCTCAACCTCACTATTCTTTTCTCATTAGTATGATCAAATTTACAATGTCAAAGATCCATGAGCTTATTCGTATTATTTAGCTAAGGGCTTTTATTATTGTCATTGAGAATTCCGTGTTTACATTTGAGCAACCATAATCCATTCAACAGAGATGTAATTCAAAATTAGTTCCATTCATTCAAAATGAATAGAATAGATTCCAAAACTAAATGAACAATCTCATTCGTGTCTAACATGAGAATAGATATAATGATTCTCAACATTAGTCTATTTAAATATAGATCTAATCTATATATCACTATACGTTCATCAACAACTATTGTTTCATTTTTACGTAAGTGACCAACTTCCACTGTCTCACTTAGCTTCAAACACTTCTCATATGTCTGAACTATAATAGGTATCTAATACCCAACAATGTGAGTTCACAATAGACGTATGTATCTCAATAATAAACATCCTTAGCTTATCGCTTGAACACCTTGTGTCTCTGAGCTTTGCAAAATCTCTCTTTATGCATCTAAGCATTCACAAGGAAACATGTGCTTATGTCACCTCTACAACTCCATAGCTATAAAGAGACATGACACATTTAGCCTTAGTGACATCCTCGATATATTTCTTATGACTCGTTTTGTCAAACTTAGCAAAGTCAATAGAATATTTATCAGGATGAGACAAATACTTTGACCTACACATAATCAATGTGTTCCAGTGTTAACAACAAACGCAAATATTGGATCTAATCCAAAATTTTGACGAAGTCAACTTATTGATTTCCATCAAATATTTCAAAAATTATTTCGACATTTAATCTAATAAGAAAATAATTCAAAGGAAAATCAGAATTGAGTAAACAACATCACATTCACATGACTAATCAAACAATGACTTTTGCATTGATTAGCTCCCAATAATTTTAACATATTTTGTGACCCCAAACACAAAATACGAACTTATATCAAATATAAATTTTAGTGGACCAAGATCCAAGTCAATATTATCACAGCGTTTGCTTTGGCTGGTAACTGCAATAATATCACTTAGTAGGCCTCCAAGCCAATTGCAAAACTATTTTGCAACTCCTGGTAGATTAATCCAATTAATCAGTGTCCTTAAATCATTTTGCACGTTTTGGCGCCAAAACAATCTAAGGAAGTGAACCCCATTACACGATGCTTCAAAACCACCTATGATTGAGCCTTAACCACGTCGAGTCAGAGTAAACACTTTGGTGTAAATACCTCAGACCGAAGAAAGCTTAGCACTCAACCAATTATAATGGACGACACATATTCAAAATAGACTTGTATTTAAGTGGGGATAAATATGTGATACAAATTGTTTAAACAATATCTAATATTGGTTCTAATAAGCAATTACTGGGCGTCGCCTACCCAGGCATACGAATGCGGACCACAAGTATTGGGCGCCGTCTACCCAATCATGCAAAACGGACTGCAATTATTGGGCGCGCCTACCCAAACATGCATAGCGGTCTCTAACTACTATAGTTAAAACATGATAAATAATATAATCAAATTTATAAACAATTATCATGCTAGACATATAATAAAAACACATAATCTCTACGAATAAAATACATTAATACAATTAACATATTTTATTTTAATTAAATTTATGGGTTAAACTTTATATTAATCTCCAAATTAATATAAAGTTCATATTCTCATTATTTATAAAATAATGAAATTCATGTTAATTCTAAATTAACACATATACATTTATTCAAGATATTTCATTATCTCAAAATAATGATATTTATATTAATTCTAAATTAATATAAGTCACAAATATCTTAAATTAACATAAACGTATAGTTTATTTGAAATTCAAAATATGATTCCCAATATTCTAAATATTGTTATTATTTCTAAAATAATAAACTTATATTAATACTAAATTAATATACATATAATACATTTTGAATGTTATCACTATTAGTTCAAAACTAATTGCATCCATATATCACGATTGAAATTTTGATATTAATTCTAAATTAATATAATTATTATTATTTCTACAATAATAACAATATATATTGAGGTAATTGTATCGGTCCAAACGCAAGCAATTCTCCAGTTTTCAATGTGATTAAAAATTCTTAATAATTGTATGGAAATTGGAAGCAATAATGATTTCCCAAAATTCACGTGAGATGAGCATCGAATCAATTAACTGGTAGAATTTGTTTAAAAACAATTATATATCCGACGCTAAATTGCCGTCAATAATGGTTCAAAACCAACTAAGGACAATAGCGACAATAGCCATGATAAGCATTTGCGATCGTATCTATGGTTAATAAAATATGACGTTGACGATGAACCATTCCCATCAATTCTGATCGCACAAATTATTAGCCAATCAAATTGCTATTTTGTTTATACTTTAAAAATAATCAATTGCTTCGACTCATTTGATATCGAAATCAACTGAGTAATTAACCCATAAATCTAATAATTACACGTATTAATTATAAATCGAGCCCCGGGCTCCGATACCACTGTTAGGTTTCGTTGATTTCATCTAATGAACGCAGCGGAATAATTAATCAACGAACAAATCTAGATTTATAATTAATATAATGCGTAGAGATTCAACGTGGATAAAAGGGAAAACTTAACACAAGCGATTCTGACTTGTCATGCAGCGTGAATCCACCACTAAAGGCATCCACGTGTCGAATCAATCAAGTGCAGAATCCAATTCACGGTGTATATTCAAACCAGGAACGCTAGGAATTCCCAGAGAGAATTATGGAAGCGTAGAACTCAAAATCCTAGGTTTTGTGTATTTAATTTGAACTGCCTAGGAAACAAATATTTTCTCTCTTCTCTTCTAAGAATAACGTGTGTTTCTCTCTCTCCAAGAATAAGTAACTCTCTTAATTATATAGAGAATAATCTCAAATCTTATCTAATAAGATTTGGGCCTTATTTGTTTCCATATCAATTTCATTAATTAATAATTCAATTATTAATATTAATTCAATTATTATATACTAATCTTATTAGTATATTATCTTGAAAGATATATTAATCTAATTAATATAAATTGTACTAATCTAATTAGTACAAAATCTTAGTCCATATCTTTCAAGAAAGATGATAGTATCCGTGGGTTCTGTAGCACACCTTTGCGAAGAAGCTTTGCCATGAAAGAAACCATGTCAATACATCTATCAACGCCCAAACGAAATACACAGAAAAAATGGGGAAATATAAACCAAGCAGGATCAATTTCAGTAAGAAGAGTGACGGGTGTATGACAGTATGTGCGTCTCTACTATCAACCAAAAATGAATAAATAAAAAAAAACTTGTATTTTTTACTCTCATTTCTAGAGCATGCATGATCCCATTTGATCAGTTTGAAGAACAAAGTATCCATCAAATTAATAGTTATAATTTGAAAATTTCATGAACTCAAATAATTATTCCAAACTAAATCGATTTGATTAATAATATAAATAATAAAATTATTTTTTGATCCATTTAGATTGTTAAGTCAACAAATGATGCAATGAGTAAAACTAACTTAAAAACATTAATCCGTCGTCAATCATAAATTCAAAAGAAGTGATGTTGCGGCCGCAAGAAAGAAGGATAGAAATATTGATTTATAGGAGTTCAATTTTAAAAATATAAACATCGTGTATATATATATATATATATATATATATATATATATATATATATATATGGAAAATTAGGTATTTTATTCCAAAGTTTTCACTTTCTGGGAATTCTATCCCAAGAAATTTCATCAGCTAATTTTATCCTATATTTTGATTCTTTCCCCGAATTCTATCCCAAAAAAATTTCATCAGTAATTCTATCCTATAATTTAATTCTTTCCCTGAATTCTACCCAATAAATTTTCATCCGGTAATTCTATCCTATATTTTTATTCTATTAGTTAATTTTATCTCGAATAGTTAAAGCGGGGTACAAAAATTGTTGACTCGATTGTTTTATTTCATGTGATTGTCGACGTGTCATTCACGTAGATATTTATTTATATATTTTAAAATTTTCCAATTTTTAAAAACTCAATATGGTTGTCGATGTTATTTATTTTATTTTATCTACGTACAATATTTTAATTGGAAATCTTTTTTAAAAAAAATAAAGTTTTTTTATGGAAAAATTCAATGTGGTTGTCGATGTGTTATACATGTAGATATTTATTTGTTATTTTTTTAATTTTCCAATTGAAATATTGCACGTAGATAAAATAAAATAAATAACGTCGACAATCACATTGAATTTTTTTTAAATTGGAAAAATCTAAAATATATAAATAAATATCTACATGGATGACACATCGACAATCACATGAAAGAAAACGATCGAGTCAACAATATTTGAACTTCATTAACTATTGGGGACAAAATTAACTAATAAAATAAAAATACAGGATATAATTAACGGATAAAATATTATTGGGATAGAATTCGGGAAAATAATTAAAATATATGATAAAATTACTTGATGAAAACTTTTTGGGATAGAATTCGGGAAAAGAATCAAAATAAAGGATAGAATTACCTGATGGAAATTTTTTGGGATAAAATTCCCAGAAAGTGAAAATTTTGGGATAGAATACCTAGTTTTCCCTATATTAATATTATTCGTATTTTAATTTTCTATCAAATAACATTTTAATTAATATTATAAATATGACTGGTTTCATACTTCAAACCGCTAGTCAAATCAAATTATCAATTTGAAAATTTTCAAATCGGCCGACCTAATCATTTCTCTCAAACAAGCCAAATTAATTTGATTTGGCCAAAACACACCTATACTATTTTCACTTTATCAACATGGCAACAAATTTAATTTTTTATTGGTAACACTAAAATTTGTTTGACACTAGGGGAAATTCGGATAAAATTTAGTGTGTATAGGCAGTTTAGGTGGTGCCTAATCGTATAACTTATTCTATATTTTATTAATATAATTATATAAATAGCGATTTAGAAAACAAAATTGGGCATCTAGCCCACTTAATAGGTCACATAGGTGGCACCTAATCCACTACACGTCTAACTACTCAAAAAATGACCTAAAGTGGCAATTTTATGTTTTTCGATCTAACTAAATATTCGGTTTGTATACCGAAAAATATTATGAATGATATATTAGTAAAAAATTTTGTTTGATATGTTGAGAATCGTTAATGTCTTGTATACAATGTTACACTTACGCTTTTCTTCTCTGATTAACAAACATACAATGCGATTAACAGTAGCCTCTAATCTCACCGATAAGGAGATCATACGGTGTGTATAGATCATTTGATCGAGCGAGATATAAACTATTATCACAACTGAGACAAACTAGGATATACTGTTGGTATAAGCTGTGACATAATCAGTATTAAGTAGCTTAGGTTAGCTACTAAATATGCCGGTGTGTCTGTGCATATTGATAGGACCTCGGTGAGATGTGTTCCTCTGTCTAACATTAGAAGAACTAATATATCGTGGCTTGGTAGAATCCAAAGCGTAATAATGGTCAAGATGCATATATTGATTTGTATGTCACTTTGACTTGCTATGTTGGAGATTCTTACATGTACTGATGTACATGTATATGTGCATATTGGGTGACAATAATTTGTGTATGACTTTCTAGAACTGTTATTAGGTAACTGTTGATGGTGGATCCAATAATAAATTTGTTTGTTTCATGGAAGTTATAGCTTTGGAATAGATTATCTTGCGCATAAATAGTTGGAGTTGAGCGAAAAGTGAAGAAGAGAGGGACACAGGGATTTACGAGGTTAAGTGCATAGATGTGCCTACGTCCTCAGAGAGAAGAGGGAGAGAGAGTTCTCATTATGAAGATAAACATGGACAAATTACATGGTGTTTCTGTATATACTGATGGCTACTACGTCGACTGATGTCGGCCCATCACATGCAATGCATAGAAAATACAGCTCGACTCCGACCATTTTCCAACTGTTCCAGTCACCCCCAACTTTCCTACCCCATCTAAAAATTATGCTAAACATGATGGTAAGCTCAAAACATGAATCAAAGGAGCTGAAAATTAGTTCCAAAGCAAGGATGAAACCTTACTTCGTATAGATCTTTTATGGTGAAACTTCGGTTAGTCGATGGTTCCGGTGATCCAAGTACTGGTAAAACACAAAATCAAGGGGAACATAAATATACAATCATATTATGGGTCCAATAGGATTTGATCGTGATTTAAGAGAGAAACCAATTTTGATACCTCAATTCATCGTGCTCTGTTCGTGGTTGAATTTCTCCCTAATTTCTCGAAGGTTTTGGGAAATCTGTGTGTCAAGAGAAAGATCTGTGAAACGTACTTTCTTCGATCTTTAGAAATTGTAGCCTAAGACTTGCTCAGTTGGTCAGAAAATCGCAAAGAAGAAGGCTGGACAGTGGAGTGTTCGTACAGGGAGAGAAGAAGGAATGAGAGCTGTGTGTTTTTTGTTTTGCTCAATATGTTTAGAAGAATTATTCATTGATCATATGTTGGTCCCCGATCAGAGTGTTTTATATGCAGCGGAAGTATTAAATTTATCTTGCACGTGTCTTGCTAAGGTCTCGACTTAGCAAGTGTTTATCTAAATATTTTAGCCCGTATATTTGTTAGTTTAATTGCAGTTTATACTTCAACACTTGACGTGTTGAATTTTAAATATATTTAAGCCCAAGTAACAACAAAATAAAGAACTAACAACACAAGGGTTTTTATAGTGGTTCGAACAATTGTTCTACGTCCACTCTTCAGTCCTTTGACTGAAAATTCACTAGAAGAATGAGTACAAGGTTAGGCCTGATCTCTAACATTGAGCAGCTCCTCCGTCTGGTCAGCGCGCACCTTCAAGCACCTCGATCTCCATTCTTCAACCGGTGTCGCTCCTTAGAGTGAGGACAAACCTCCCTTCTCCTTGGACGTCGACTGCTGGGAGTTTTATAGTTCTTCCCGGAACCTATCCTTGTGTGGGCATTGCCCGTACGAATCACTCTTGCACCGCAATAGTGACTGCTAGATTCTTTCTAGATTAGAAGGAATCCCAATATTACCTTAGGAAGATAAACTTCACATGTCTTCGAGCTTCTATTAAGAAAGCTTGCGAGAAGCTTCAATTAAGAACTTAGCTCATATGAGTTCGCGTGATAGAGAGAATGAGTTTGATCTCTTTTGTTATCTGTTATATGTAGAAAGTCGCTGATCACTATAAAATCTATAGATAAATTATAGCAACAGTGGCAAATAAATTATAAAGAACCCTAAGGTCATCGAATCCAGGGGAATTGTATAACGAAATTATCCTATGTACTAACTATGATCCTAAGATTCATTGTTTGAGGAAACAGAAAATCAGGATTTTGATTTGGAAAATAAAGATGACAATACTGAAAATTAAAGACGATTTGAAATCAAATTTAAAGGAACACATATTCTAGGGAAGAAATCTTATTATGGATAACATGTAAGAACCAATTAATTTAACAAGTGGAATACTGCAATAATGATATATTTCCCGGGGCGGGCAAATATAACCTAGATTACTAATTAGTGACTATCTCCTTTCGGTCTCAAGAACACCAAATTAGTCAATCTGATAAGCAAATCAGTTCAATTCCTATAGTCTAATACATCTCATTAGACAGTATAGAGTATATCATGCATTCCTAATCTCACTATCAATATTCACCTTTCGGTCCTTCTATCAATAGCTAGACATCTAAATTAATCGTCACATTTCGGTCCTTGAATTAATCTAGAATTATAAAATAACACAGGAATCATGAACCTAATTAATTAATCCTAAACATGCATCCATAATAATATCAAACCCTAGAACCCGCTAGGGTTTCTAGCCACTCATCGCAGATAGAAATCCAAAAGAAAACATATTAATTTGCATAAAAGTAAAGAACTTACTAGAAAATAAAAGGCTTTCGTGTTTCCCAACTCTCAAAACTCTAAAAACTTAATTGCAGAATGAAAATATGATGATGGATCTGAAAAATATGAAAGGGTTCCTCAAAAAGTCGAATTTAGTAGGATATTTATAGAGGTGGATGTGTATCCTATCAAATCAAGGGTTGAAGATATGATATAATTCGAGTTTAATCGAATTTTTGCGTCAGAAAATTCGCGTGACGTCGATCGACGTGAAACATACCAAAGCACGCATAATACCACCCAATATAGACTCATGCATAAAATATATATATAAACTCAATGAAACTACATAAAATAGTAGAAAATAATATAGATAAGTGAGTAAAATAATGAACTTATCACTCGCTAACCTTTGAATCAATTAAGGATGACACCTATTTATAGGTATAGATTCAAACCGTTTGAATCTTTTCCGTTAGACTCAAAGGGAATGCTCGCCTATCTGCATGCTTCCTTTTTCTGCAGTGGACAGAGATTCTTCAAGTCTCATCGTCTCTGATTGGCGTAGCATCTATCTTTAGCTGTCTCTTGTCAGAACTGATCCTTTGTAGATCTGAACCCTTCTTCTTCATGATGATTGTTCCATCCTCTTGATTGGTTGGTTTTTCTTGTAATTTGTAATCCGTCTGATATTCGGCTCTGTAACTTCTTCATGGCTGATTGTTGTCTGGCTACTGATGTGCTTCAGATGTCTCCGTAGTTTGCTGGAGTTCCTTCTTCAGCATCCTTGTCGCTTCCTCCACATTGCTAGCCTTTCTTTTCTCTTAAGCAATCTTCAGCAATTTGGAAAGTTCAGCAAACCTGATTCTTTCTTTCTCTTATTCTATTACAACTAGAGTATGAATTCCTACACAGGACTTTTTACAATTGACTCAATACTGAGTTGCTAGAGCTTTGATTCATCAAAACATATCAAACTATGATTAAGAAATGGTTTACAGGAGAGGGGTCTAACAAAATTCCTAACAATTTCGCCCTTTTTGGTGCGATCAAAGCCTCTATCTTAAGCTTTAGTTCTAACTGATCATGGGAAAGCTGATTACTGAGATTACAAAAATTTCCTATCAATTCTATTCTCAGTGTCTCAACTCCCGTAGACTCAGTATTGTTCCTAAACATTCCCCCTTAACGTATCAAGGGTATTGCTTGAAAAAAAAAATCAATCAGGTAAATAGCTTCAAGGTCTTTTTACCAAGTAAGCACAAAGCATATTTACGCAAAATATCATTATGCAATCATGAAACATTTCACACACACATCACAATCCACACAGTTTGCTGATTACACTAAGTGTGTAATTTCAGCTCATTCATTTTAGATCAGCACTGGATAATGAGATGTTGTCTTCAACCTGGGTTAGTTTTTATTCATAGTCTCATATTCTGTTGTACACCCACATAACCCAAATTGAAATAAAAAAATTGTTCAATCAACTAGGAGATTTAGAGATTAGAGAGATGTTACTTCTTTGTCGTTGAAAAATCTGAATCAGCAACATTCTTGGCACCTGAAGAACCGGCAGTGGGCTTCTTCATTTTGCTGAGAGCTTCCGTTGTCTTCTTCATGAAGTTATCCACGAGAGCTTCTCTTTCTTGTCTTATGATTCATTCATTCTCTTCATTTTTTCTTTGTTCTTCTCTCTTTTCTTCTTCGCGTTGTCTCCTTAGATCTTCTTCCTATAGTCTTCACCATCATTGCGAAGTCCATACTTCTCCTCCAGGACTTCTGGGCTTACCACAATTTTGATACCCAAAACACTTGTGGTGAAGAATTTTTCATCTTTATCAACAATTGCACGCACAAGTCTTGCTAAGGTCTCAACTTAGCAAGTGTTTATCTAAATGTTTTAGCTCATATATTCGTTAGTTCGATTGCAGTTTATACTT
>JAPKLW010000478.1:313201-348250 GCA_026898455.1 Plectranthus barbatus
TTGAGCCCAAAATGGCCCATTAGGGTTTCCAACCCTAGGTCTATAAATAGACGGCTCTCTCTCATAAGTTGTAACTCAGTTGAAACACACTAAACCTAGAGAGAGAGGGAGGCACCGATTTTGGGAGAAGAGGGAGGAGAATTTCGATTCTGGTCCTGCTCAGAATACAGATCTACGGAGTCCTCACCAGTAGTAGATCTGAACAGCATTGGGACACATCCTTGAAGATCTAATCTGGAGAACAGATTTTTCTTTTCTTCTTCTTTTGTTTTTCGAATTTATTCTTAGAAATTAGATCTCTAATTTCTACTTCCGCAGATAAATTCGGACCGCGTGGTTGAATTGAGATTTGGAATTCAAACGCGAAAGATTGGTTCAGACTCGACGGAGTTACGGTAAACTCTAAATCCACAAATCTATGTATTAAATTCATAGGAGCATGCTAGGGTTTTGAGAATTTTAATTATGTGCAATAACCATAAATCGATCCGGATCTAATTGGTTTTGGTGATTCGATTCACGGAAAAACCCTACAGGAGTCAGGCTGGGTGTTCAGGAGAAGGTGCTGCATCAGACTGTCAATGGTGTTGAGCCTCGTGGTCACATGTTGGCAAAACTCTGCCTGCCGGGTATGGTCTGCCGCATGCAAAGCAGCCTGCTGCTGCATGAACTGGTAGATCATCGCCAGATCCATCCCGGAAGAGGAAGACCCTCCCGCAAAGTGGCTGGACGAGGCTCCACCGGTCTTGCCTGGAATTTCCTCTACTCCTCCATCGCGCTCCTCATCCCTCGCGTCATCTGCTGGCGGGACCCCGACTGTCTTTGGTCCGGCTGTGTCTGCGGTCGGTGAAGGAGTCTGGAGGTGCCAGCTCCCCCACGGGATCCAACCATCAGCTGCATGTGGGCGGGTGTGCTCATCATCCAGTTATCACGGAAGTGATAATTTGTGACGTGCGTGAGCTCCGGCTGCGGAAGTGGATACTTGTCCCCATTGGACATCCTCAAAGACCAGCCACCCTCCTGGGGTGAGAGCATCAACATCCGTACCAGTTGCACGGTGCCGAGCCCTTGGCTGTCCTCGAGCATCTCAATATCGGCCAAGTCAATCCCCACGTGCTCCGCAATCAGGGTTATCAATCCCCCGCTCCAAATGTTGCCCTTTGTGGCCTTGACTTGGTGCCTCCAGTGGTCCATGATCAATGCCACGAAGCAGAATCCCTCTCCCGTCAGCATGCAGTAGATGGCGTAGAGCTCGCCCACTCTCACCTTGGCACTTTCATGATGGCCGGTGATAGACACCCCCATGTACTGCTGAAGATAACGGAACACGGGGTTGTCGATGAAGGATGCTTTCATGTTTCCCGTGTCGAAATCTCGCACATCCTCCTTCGCCTCAACTGTAATTTGACTCTAAAACCGGGCAATGTCAAAACTCGGGGAAAGAAAGCCGTCGCCAGATTTTGGGACTCCCCAAATGTCATCCAGCTCATCCCTCGGAAGCTCATAGTGTTTGTTTAGAAGTTGGAAAGAGATGGTGGTTGACTCTGACTCCGGTTGAACTTCGTAGACATGGAGTGATGCCAAAAATTCCAGCACAAGCAATGGATATGTTAGCCACCGCTCTGTCATCCAAGCCCCCCATCAGGCTCTCTCCAACAGGGCCTCCATATCAGCTCTAATCCCCAGCAGGTTCATCGTCTCCGTGCATGGGTTTAGAGTCTGTTGGACTGTGAATTATGAACCACAGAATTTTCTGTATCGCTTCTCTGCTTCTCGATTGGCGAAGGTTGGTCGAAAATCCATAATTAATTGCAAAGGTATTAGAAAAAAATATTAGAATAGCTTCAGGTGGCTCCACAAGTTTTCCAAGCAACAATATAAAAAGTTTGCAATTAACTACAATGTGTATCTACCCATGTGAAATTGACTCAACTATAGCTCAATTAACACCAATATCTAGCATAATGCATCCTTATTCGAAACAATTTCATCCCAAGAATATCAAAGAAGAATTTAAAGCAAAGCAGGATTATCCCCAGACAAGCTAGAATCGAATTCAATCAATTCCAATGCTACACATTCGCAAATAGCAAGTATATCGACTAGAGCTACGACCCATATCAAACAATCGAGCAAGAGTTACTAAGAAATCGTCAAAAAGAGCAAAAATTGAAACTAGGGCTCCATGGCCCAAATTCATCAAAATCATGCTCACCTTCTTCAAAACTCACGAAATAATCGAAGGGGAAGAGTCTAAGATACGTACCTTGGATTGTAGCGGCGAGTTATGGGGGAAATATTCCGAGTTTGGGTGTTGGGGTTTGAGAGAGGCGACGTGCGTGTGTGTGTTGTGTTGAAAAAAATAAGGAAAACTGGGTTTTGAAACCCATCTATCGCGCCTCTGAACCCCGTGTGTCGATCGATGCAGGTTCCGCGTTGATCGACGTGGACCAGAAACTCGTGTCGATCGATGCAGGTTCCGCATCGATCGACGTGGACTAAAAACTCGTATCGACCAACGTGAGTCTGGCGTCGATCGACGCAAACCTGGACAGAACACTGGACTCAAAAATTAGTGAAAAAAATTCTAATCCCTATTGACTCGACTCGACTGAATTAAATTAAAAAACTAAGAAAAACAGTAAATTGTTGGGTTACCTCCCAACAAGTGCTTGGTTTATTGTCGCTAGCTCGACAATACCTGTGTTTTTATGGGCAATTCAAGTAGTACTTCTCCACCGCACAAATTTGATGTGGGGTGTAGTACGGTTTAAAGTTTTGCCCATTGACCTTGAAATTCTTGCCATCTTGACCAGCTAGTTCAACCACGCCATTCGGAAATTGGCAGACTACGATGTATGGTCCAACCCATTTTGATTGCAACTTTCCGGGCATGAAGCGAAGACGGGATTTGAAGAGGAGAACTTTTTCACCTGAATTGAAAACATGCGTGCGAATCCCCTTGTCGTGGAACCTCTTAGCGCGTGTCTTTTATATGACGTTGTTCTCGTAAGCTTTATCCCTGAAGTCTTCCAACTCATTTAGTGCCATAGCTCGATCTGATGCAGCCGTCCTCCAATCCAGATTTAGCTCTTTCACTGCTCTTCAAGCCTTGTGCTCCATCTCCACGGGGAGATGACAGGATTTTCCGAAAATTAGCTGATATGGAGACGTCCCAATGGGTGTTTTGTAGGTGGTGCGGTATGCCCATAATGCATCGTCGAGCTTCACAGCCCAATCTTCCCTTTGCTTCACCGTCTTCTCCAAGATTTGCTTGATTTCACGGTTGGACAGCTCTGTTAGCCCGTTCCCTTGAGGGTGATATGGGGTAGTAACACGATGCTTAACTCCGTACCTAGCAAGAAGAGAAGCAAGTCATTTGTTACAGAAATGGGATCCCCCATCACTTACCAAGGCTCTTGGTGTCCCAAATCTTGTCATGAGCTTTTGCAGGAACTTGATGACGACTTTGGAGTTGTTGGTGGCTGTTGGAATTGCTTCAACCCATCGTGACACATAATCAACCACAAGAAGAATATATGAGAACCCATGGGATGGCGGAAAAAGGGCCCATGAAGTCGATCTCCCACACATCAAAGATTTCCACTTCAATTACCGGGGTCTGTGGCATCTCATCCTTCCACGAGATGTTTCCGGTCCTCTGGCAACGATCACAGCTCGTAATCCATCCGTGACAAAACTCGTAGATGGATGGCCAATAGAATCCACTCGCAAGGATTTTGAATGCCGTTCGGTTGGCTGAATGATGACCGCCACTAGGAGATGAATGGCAGGCTTCGTAGATTTGATGCCACTCGGACTGAGGCACACAACGACGAATGACGCCGTCAGCACATATATGCCATAGGTAGGGATCCTCCCAATAGTAGAATCTGACGTCGTGCAGAAACTTCTTTTTTGCATATGGAGAACAGTCTGGTGGAAGTACGCCGGCTACCAAGTAGTTGGCGAAGTCTGCATACCAAGGTGTTTTGGACTCGTACGTCTCTCTCAAATCCCTAAGAGCATAGATCTGTTCGTTGGGGAACGTCTCTCGGATCCTCATCTGCTGATCATCCCCTTCGACTGGTGGCTCGAGCCGTGACAAGTGGTCTGCGATCACATTCTCGCTTCCTTTTCTGTCCTTGATCTCCAAGTCAAACTCTTGTAGCAACAATATCCACCTGATCAGTCTGGGCTTGGCATCTTGCTTTGTGAACAGATATCTGATAGCTGCATTAAGTTTTCTGCTTTAAGATCTGTGTTTTGCTTTATTTGATTTTAGTTTCTATTTTATTTTCTTTTTCTAGTTTAATAATTAAAACCTGATTTTTGAATTGCTCAAACAATTAATATGAAACTATGTTTTAGTACATATGACTATTTTGCATATCTCTTCTTTGTGGATTCGACATTCGAGTTATAAATTTTTTTTATCACTATTCTATAATTAATATGTTAGAAATCACAATGATCAGTATGCCTTTTGTAAATGGATCTGCTAGATTCTCCTTTATATCTATCTTTTGGATTCGCACATCACCTCTTGCGCGATTTCTCATATGATGTGGTACTTTCTTTCTGTGTGTTTTGATGCCTTGTGAGTCTTGGGTTCCATTGAGTTTGCCACTGCACCAGCATTATGACAATATATCGTGATTGCAGTCAAGTTCGGAACTATATTCAGCTCTAGGACAAAGTTTCGGAACCATACCACTTCATTCGATGCTTCTAAAATTGCTACATACTCAGCTTCCATGGTAGAGTCCGCCAAGATATAGCTCTTCCTCCCAAATTTAACACATATCCAAATGTCAATTTCTGCTCATCTTGATCCACCTGAAAATCCAAATCCGTATACCCTACGTGACACAAGTTCTCACATTGATATACAAGACTCATGTCTCGTGTTCTCCTCAGATATTTGAGAATGAGTTTTACCGCATTCTAATGCGTCTGACCAAGATTGGACTGATACCTTGCCGCCATGCCTACAACTTAGGATATATCTGGCCTCGTACAAACCATTGCATTCATGAGACTTTCATTGCAGAAGCATATGGTACAATTGCCATCTCATTCTTTTCTTTCTCAATTGCAGGACACTGTGACTTTAAGAAATGAATACCATGTCGATAAGGCAGCAAGCCTTTTTTCACATTTTGCATGATAAAACGAGCTAACATAATATCAATGTAAGTACTATGAGACAAGCTCAACATCCTTTTCTTGCGATTCCACAGGACTTTGATCCCAGGGATGTAGACAACATTTCCTAGATCTTTCATTTAAAACTGTTCTGATAACCAACCTTTTATGCCTGACAACACCTCCAAATCATTTTCAAATAAGAAAATATCATCTACATAATGTGTAAGAAATACCACATTTCTACTGACACTTAATTGGTACACTCAACTCTCATTTTCGTAGTGTGAAAATCCATAGGATTTGATCACATCGTCAAAATGTTTGTTCCATGACCTTGAAGCTTGCTTAAGTCCAAACAAGGACTTCTTAAGCTTCCAGACCTGATGATCTTCATCCTTCTACGCGTATCCTTCTGGCTGTTGTATGTAGATGTCATGACTTTTTTCAAGTTACCTCTTCAAAAATGCGGTTTTAACATCCATCTGCCAGATTTCTAGATCCATATGTGCCGCTATGGACAAGAGTATTCAAATGGATTTTTACATTGCAATAGGTGAGAAAGTCACATCATAGTCAATGTCTTCTCTTTGACGATAACCTTTTGCCACCAACTTGGCCTTAAATGTCGTTATGTTACCATTCAAATCCTTCTTTCTCCTATACACCCACTTGCTATCTATATCTCAAAAGCCATCTAGTAGCAAGGATTTTTGGTATAAATCCATAGTAGTAATAGATTCAATTTCTAAATTCATGGCTTGACGTCATTTATCAGCATCCTTGTCATTCACAGCTCCGTCGCAAGTCCATGGGTCACTATGGTTCAGTCCGTCTTCTAGGATTAAGTTAGATGACTCTCCAACAAACATGTACCGATCAGGTTGTCGGGGCACTCTCCCACTATGATGAGGCCATTGTAATGTATCAGTGTTAGGTGCATTCACTTGTGATTCACCATCTTGCACACACGGCCTTGCAGCTGGTTTCATACCTATTCTTGGTATGCTAAGACTGCCACAGGGTTCTCCTGATGGATTTAAATTCTTCTCTTCAATTTATTAAAGTACAATTTTGCTCTTGGTTTTGTGCTTTCTCATAAATTAATCCTCTAGAAATCTCGCGTTAGTACTTACAACAACCTTCTGATCCTCAGGATCATAAAAGAAACAACCTTTTGTTTGCTTACGATATCCTACAAACAATATTATCTTAGACCTACCTTCTAACTTATCATCCTCCTTATTCAATATGTATGCTTGACAACCCCGCACCTTTGGCTTTGAAAAAATAGGTCTTCAGCCAGGCCCGAGCTCGATCGGGGTCTTAGGAACTGATTTAGACGATACTAAGTAAAGTAAGTACACTGCTATTTCTAGTGCATGCCCCCAAAACAAAATGGGTAAGATGGCAAAGCTTATCATTGATCTAACCAGTTCTAACAGAGTTCTGTTTTTTTTCTCTGCCACACCATTCTGTTGAGGGGTGCAAGGTGTGATATACTTGGAACCAATCCTTTGATCTACTAGATACTGTAAAAACTCATTGCTAAGGTACTCTCCACCACGATCAAAACATAGTGTTTCATGGTCTTGTTTAGCTTCTTCTCTATCTTAGCCTTGAACTACATGAATTTCTCAACGCATTCAGACTTGAAGTGAAGTAGATAAGCATATCCATATATGGAGGAGTCATCTATAAATGTGACAAAGTATCTACGCCCTCCACGGGCTTGTGTTGGCATTGGTCCACTCAGATTAGAGTGGATGAGATCTAACAAGTATTTGCTCGTGCTTTAGTTGCTTTAAAAGGTACTATCATCATCTTTCCCTCTGTACATGACTCACAAAGTCTATATGCAACTACCTGGATTGGATTCATAATTCCACTATCAAGAAGTCTCTTGATCCTTTTAAGATTGATGTGACCTAGTCTCAAGTTCCAAAGACGTGTAATATCAACACTTGAAGAAAACTTTCTTTTCTATTGGTTAGACAAATTATATCCCTCTTTTTCTATTGGTTTTTTTGGACAAGTAATAATATAAAGAGAGTTATTCAGTGATCTATGATAGATACTAGTATTATTTCTCATGATAGAGACATCTCTTACAAAAATAACATAAAACCCATCACTAAGGAGTTTGGAAACTGAAATCAAGTTTCGTCGAAAAGACATCACAAATAAAACATCTCTTAATGTTAGAACTCTATTCTCAATACATAAAGTAACATCTCTAATTGCTATAGTAGAGACGTTAGCAGCATTCCCCATGGAGATGGTAATCTCACCATCTTCAAGCTCTCTAGTAAGACTTGAACCCCTACAACGAGTAACAAACAGGATCTGCAGCTTCAGTATCCACTAACCAGGAATGAGTAGAAACCGATGCTAATCATGTTTCAATGACTATTGCAGAAGATAACGTACCTTGTCCCTTGGTGAGAAACACCAAAAAATTTACTTTACAGTGACCTTTCTTTCTACATGCAGAACAAACTCTTTTTTTTGTAACCTTTGCCTACAAATCTTTCAACAGATACATCACCAAATGCTTCCTCCATGCTCTCATCCTCTACACTAGGAAGTCAAAAGTGATGATCATGCACAATAGCAAATAAAGATTCATTTATCCATTGAGCTGCCTCCAAGAAGCTAATCAGTTGATCAAAGGTTGAATCCTTTGCAGTCATCAATGGAGGTGAAATCATTCAAAGATTTTAGAAGGGATCTCAGTATGATATTAATCATCAGCTAATGACTGATTTTACCACCATACACTATGAAATGCCACCTAAGTGACCTCATGTGCATCACATGCTCCCAAACCTTGCCACCGTAAATCATTTTACAGTTTTCAATTCGCATTATAAACCTAGCTCTGACAGTCAGTCCCGTCCCAGCATACCATAAGTCTTAATTAAATCTCTCCAAATCTCAACTACATTAATACAAGATTGATACTTGAGGCGGAATATCTCCGTAATGGACTACCTCAAAAGTGATAAAAGATTATCATTGTTCACTATCCATTTTTCAAAGAACACATTCGAAGAATCAAAAGAGTCAATTGAAACCGCAACTGGACATGGCAATAGTAACACAAAAGTAGTCTGAGTAGCAAACATAAATCGCTCCATAAGCTATTTCCATTCCAGGAAATTAGGACCCTTTAAGGGATTTTGTATCAAGATACTAATAATGATAAACATATATAAAAACAAATAAAGTAGAATAAAACATGAACATACAGATGAAACAATTGAAACAATAATGCATAGTAACCTTTAGATAAAACAACATAATTTGTTTCCTCCAATTTCCCAAGTAATTTTACCACAAGCTACTTTAGTAGACGTTTATAGCAAAACTCTCAACCATACATATAAAGGCTCTTTTAATATCAGACCATGTCAGCTAAACGCCGACAAAAAAAATTGATATTGAAGTTAACTTTGACCATGTTCACCTATCTTGAGCAGGGACCTTATTCCATACAGCATGCCCTCGACATCCTAGATTATCTCATCTTGATTAATATTAGAGACTTGTGAGAGTTGTCTCAATGCAAGCCACTTCAACAGACGTTTGCTTAGAGGCACCAGCTTCTCATCTTAAGATAAATGTTTTATTTAGTAATCTCATCACATTAGAATAGGTAAGTGATAAGTTCATTATTTTACTCACTTATCTATATTATTTTCTACTATTTTATGTGGTTTTATTGAGTTTATATATATATTTTATGCATGAGTCTATATTAGGTGGTATTATGCGTGCTTTGGTGTGTTTCTACAGGTTTTAGGCCAAATTCACTGGAAAACCGTTCCAAAAGCAGTGACATTCAAGAGTAGCAGTTAAGAGTTCATCCACACGAAGAATTCGGGCTATTAGCACATGGAAATGGATAGAACTTTGAGTTAGCTTTCCAACGCAACTAGAATCGGGTCAATCGGAGTTCGGGAGAGGAAGTTATGACCAAAATTGTGAGACCGCGCAGAAGGGGCGAGACAGGACCACATCGATCGACGTGGAATCCACATCGATCAACGTGGATGTTTCACGTCGATTGACCCGTACCTGCTGGCACAAAAATTTGATTAAACTCGAATTATATCATATCTTTAGCCTAGATTTGATAGGATACACATCCACCTCTATAAATATCCTAGTAATTTCGACCTTTTCATTCTTTATCATTATCTTAGCATCCAGTATTCAATTTTTAGAGTTTTGAAAGTTGGGAAACACGAAACCCTTTTATTTTCTTGTAAGTTCTTTACTTTTATGCAATTTAATATATATTTTTTTGGATTTCTATCTGCGATGAGTGGCTAGAAACCCTAGCGGGTTCTATGACAATGAATTATTGATCTTGAATGCATGTTTAATTAATTAACTCAAACTTCTTGGTTTTGAATTCCTATTTGAATTGTTAGGATCTAGATGTTGGGAAATCTGTCTAAGGTTTCCTTTCCCAGTAGCTTACGTGTTTAGATTATAGTTTTGGTGGATCAAATCCTAAGTCCTACCAGCGTCAGTTGTCTCTACATAGCTCTAGTCTTAAATGTAAAGTCCTGTTTAGGTCTTTTGAGTTGTAAGTCGCAGCTGATCAAGACTCACGCTGACACTGTTCACCAGCATGAGAAGAGCTTACCACTGGCTACTGTTCACCAGTTGGGAAAAGTCTCATCAGCAGGCGGCTGACAAAGACTCGTGCTTACACTATTCACCAGCGGTGATTTCACCAGTCATGGGAGATTCCGAAAAGAGTTAACATCCAGACTTTTGGTAGACTTTGATTATGCCAGGGCAAGTCACCAGCAGAGACTGCCAGCACAAGATCACCAGTATGATCTACCAGTCAGATGTTACCAGCAGAATCCCAGATTCTCTCTCCCCGCGTAGTAGAGACAAGAAGAAGATTCTCTGAGGAATCAACTGACAAAGGATGACTTTAAGGAAGGATAACTTAAAGTCTATCAGTCACAAGACGCCAGTCTTATTCCTCGGACTGACAAAGAGAGCCGTTCTGACACAAAGAGATCTGTGTCAGATAAAGCGGTCAAAGGTATGGTTCCTTCCGGAAAAGCATACCTGCCGCCGTCAGAAGGACATCCGAGGTCTGACACCTTTCCGGATGCGTCCAAACGGCTAGAAAGTTTGAATCGGTTCCTGCGGCTATAAATACGTCGCAACCACCAACATTCAGAACTAATGACTCGGTTGACACATTGAACTCTTCCACTCATCTGCTCAACCACCGAAAGAACTGAAATTATTGCACAGACGCATAAAGTACTTTCGAGGCTTTTCATAAAGCTTTCCGTGTGTTGATTTATCAAACACGAGACTTCAAGCTTCTAGCTTGTAAGTTAAAGATCTCACTTGGTGTTCTTTCTCCTTCGAGAGAGTTCACAGCAGCTCCTGTGCTTACCAGCACTTGAGTTATTACGGGCATTCTGCCGTAGAGAGTGTTACGTTCTTGGGAGAACTAAAACACCCAGCTTGCTGTGGAGGTTGAAGTGACGTGCTCGCACTCCATCAGCTGTGAAGAGTTGAAGAAGGATCCAGGACCGGGAGCGGTTGATCTAGTGAACTGGTGGACGAGGCATTCACCAGCTAGAAATAGATCGTAGGACACCTGTACCTGATTACTCTTAGTGGAATTTCCAGTGCTTCGACTGGAGAGTGGACGTAGATCGATTGATCGAACCACTATAAAATCCTTTGTTGTTTATCAGCTTTCAGCATTTCATTCATATTTTAAACCCAGCACTCAAGTGCTGGAGTATATTCTGAAACTGATATAATTGTGCAAATAAGGCTAAAATATTCTAAGTATTGAATCACCAGCTGACCAGTTGTCAGCTGCGTACTGAGTAACCAGCACCAGCTGACCAGTTGCCAGTTGTCAGCTGTGAGTAAGTAGCGTGCAAGAAAACAATTAACTTTATTTCTGCTGCGTATCGTAACGTATTATACTCTGAAAAACCGGGACCAACAAGTGGTATCAGGCGCGGTCGGTCTTTCTAGACTGGTCGTACACTGAGTCGCTTAGGACCGAGATCCTAGTTTCCTTGCACTCCACTCTTTCTGTCTGTTGATTAGCTCAGGTACACAAGATGAATATCCCGAAGCTGCTCAACTATAATCCGGACAAGCCCGATATATGGCGAAAGAGGTCACTCATTCAACTAAAAAGCGTCCATCCGGAGATGAAAGACGTGCTGGAGAAAGGGCCGATCGAGATCACCAAGACAAGGCATCAGTTAGGAGATCAACCAGCTGCTGAGATCCCAAAGCCCCCAGAAGAATGGAACACTGAAGACAGGAGGCGGAATCAGCTGGACTCCGTTGCTCTTGATATGATCCTATCATCTCTCCCAGAACCATTGATGGAGGAAGCCCTCCAGTTTGACACTGCCAAGGAAGTCTGGGACTAACTTGATAGTCTCTGTAAGGAGACAGATCAGATGAAGCGCAACAAGTTGCAAGTTGCGGTGGACAAATACGAGTCATTCCAGATGCTGACTGGTGAAACCATCAAGGAGATGGAGGCTAGATTCTATGCCATAGTCAGCGAGCTGAAGTCCTTGGACAAGGAGTACTCGAATGCAGAGCTTAATGCCAAGATCCTGTCAAAGATGCCCAAGGAGGACTGGTTTGTGAAGACCACATCTCTTAAGGAGAAGGATCTATCCAAGATGACTCCCAAGGAGCTATTTGCTCAGCTCCAGGCACATGAGTGGGATATCCAAATGGTGAACAAAAATGAAGCCATTCGGACCGTTGGATCTCCCAGCATCAAAACACAAGACGAAGCCTACTTCGTCAAGAGGGATTTCAAGTGGAAGCACAAGAAGCCTTTCCACACTGACAGACCTGCTGGGCCGCACAACCAGCAGAAAGAGATCCCATCCCCGTCGGGATCTAACTTAAAAGGCAGCGAGAGCTCTATCGCAGACCTTGAGCAACAAATGAAGAGACTGGCTGTTCTTCTGGAGAAAGCCAAGTCGAAACAGGGAGTATCTCTTAGCTCAACTGATGGAAAATTCGTCAAGAGAGCTCCCCGCGCTTGTTATCAATGCCAATCCCCTGATCATCTTAAATTTGAATGTCCACAGGTGGATAAAGATGAGCGGGAAAGGCTGAAGAAGCTCTTTGAAGAGCATGCATCGAAGGCCGTTGCCAAGGCGATGCTGACAAGGACAGAGGTTCCTGATATACCTGACCATGATGATGGAGAGTATGAGTCAGATGAAGAATCAGAAGAGGAAGCGCTACTGGCGCTGATGGTAGCTTTTGGAGAGGAAGCACATGAAGAATGTGCTGACAGTGAGGAGGAACAAGAACTGGCTGCTGACAACCAGGTACAATCTGTTCCCTCATTGCACATCATGTATCCATGCATCCTAGACGATGCTGAGTCGCATTGCTCCGACTCAGAGGTTGTCACTATAGACATTCTTCAACTAGAATTTTTGAAATTTTATGAAATAAAGAATGTCTTGGCTGGCGAAAACACCTCGCTGAAAAATCAGATTTCTGTTTTGACCAATGAGATTGAAAAATCTAGGTCAATCGGTGAAGAGCTAGCCACTCTGAAAAAGACTCACTTTGAATTGCTTCAAAATTTTCAAATTGCAAAAACTGAGCGAGATAATTTTCACAACATCGTTCTGGAGCAAGAAAATAAAATAAATTTTTTGAATAAAGGCTCCAAGGATTTGGAGAAGGCTCTAAGTCATTGGAGAAAGCCGACTGATAAGTCCGAGTTAGGATTTATAAAAGATTTGAGCATAAACCAACCCGAACTCACAGCTAAGGGTAAGGGCAAACTGGTAAATGCATCAGCACCAGCTGGTAATACCAGTCAGTCCCGTATGGCTAATCAGCACAGGAATAATAAGACCAGATACATAGGTGAGTCATCACGACAAAAACCTCAACTGGCAAAATCCTCTGCTGACAGGACGCCAGCACACCCTAGGACGCAGACTAAGCCAAAAAATTCTAAGGCAATGAAGTCAGCGTCAGCTGCCAGTGGAATCCGACAGCCAGCACCAGCTGTCAAGAGAATCCATGCACAACCTCGTAAGTATGCCAGTCACCAGCATACTTACAAGGGATCCAAATCTCAGATTAACTCTGAGAGAAGGAGAATACCTGATAGGAGGAATACCTATCAGAGGCCTGAGCCCAATCACAAGTTTTCTCAAAGGGCTGTGAAGGCTAGCCATGGTGGTCCACACTTCCAGAGACCACGAAGGCAACACACACAACCGGAAAAACATTTCCGAAGCTCTCAGCGGAAGCGTACTTCCAAAGGAGTTACACACACAGCCACACCTTCCCAAACCAATCTCATGCATTATTTCAAAAGGAAGGGAAAGGCTACTGATGATATCAGCAAGAGTAAAACCAAGCTGAAAATCACTCAAGTCTGGATTTCGAAAGGAATTATCCAGCGATCTAACCCTGCAGGACCCGCAGATGATCGGGGACCTAAATAAATTCTTTATCTTTCTTGCAGGTACAGGATCATGCAACACAGCTTCAGAGGTCAAGAGAGTGGATCTTAGATAGTGGGTGTTCAGCTCACATGACTGGTGAAGAGGATTTGTTTGCAGATCTTATCAAGGTCAAAGGACCTCCAGTTATTTTCGGTGATAACTCTAAGGGCAGAGTTATTAGCAAGGGCTGCATCGAGAAGGACGATGTCAGAATCATTAATGTATCCCTTGTTACCTCTCTCAAGCACAACCTCCTGAGTATCAGTCAACTGTGCGATAGTGGCTACACAGTTCACTTTGGGAAATCAGAGTGCCAGATCAAGGATGAGAAGACTGGCGAGATCAAGCTGAGAGGTATTCGGAACGGAGGACTTTATACCGTTGACTGGCAAAGCGGGAAGACAGATTCATGCTTCGTGGCCACCAGTACTATGGAAACTAACTGGCTGTGGCACAAAAGGTTGAGTCATCTGAATTTCAGAACCATCAACTACCTGGCCAAGCATGATCTTGTGGAAGGACTTCCCAAGGGAGGATTCAAGAAGGAAGGAATTTGCAAAGCATGCCAGCAGGGCAAGCAAACTAAGAAGTCCTTCAAGAACCAGTCGCCAGTCTGCCCAAGTACCAGTCGGGTACTCGAGTTGCTGCATATGGACCTCTTTGGACCAGTAGCACCTCAAACCATTGGAGGAAGACGTTATTCGCTGGTGGTAGTCGATGACTACTCGCGCTATACATGGGTAAAGCTTCTCAGATCCAAGGATGAAGTGAAAGTCATTCTTCCAGATTTGATTGTCAAAGCACAGAAACAGAGAGAAGCTACGGTAAAGCGGATACGGTCAGACAATGGGACGGAATTCTGCAACAGTCTGCTGATGGATTTTTGCGCGGAAGCTGGCATTAAGCATGAAAGATCTGCACCAAGGCAACCGCAGCAGAATGGACTGGCAGAACGTAGGAACAGGACGCTGAAAGAAGCGGTCCGGTCCATGCTGGCAGAATCCGGCTTAGGACAGAGTTTTTGGGGAGAAGCGTCGGTGACGGCTTGCTATACTCAGAATAGAAGCGGGATCAACGACAGACTCAAGAAAACTCCCTACGAAGTTTATTTTGGTCGTAAGCCTTCTCTAGATCATCTTCGTGCTTTCGGTTCACCATGTTATGTCCATAATAATGGTAAGTCGAAGTTAAATGCTTTTTCGCCTAAAGCTGATGAGGGTGTCCTTGTTGGATATGGACATCCGTCTCACAAGGGCTATAGATCGAAAGATAGAATTAAGTCTAGGTTTACAGTTATTGATTGAAGGACTGAAAAGTGAAAATTGATAACAGGAAAAGGAATTTGAATACAATTAAAATATTTGTTCTAGGGGAAGATAATAATTGTAGGGATTACTATGTGGAATTATAAAAGGTTGATTATAACTGAGTTATTGAGGCCTCACATTCACATAATAGTACCCTAGGCTATAATTGTAGACCAAGAAGTTATAGTATTTTTATGATTTCCCACCAATGCGAGTTAATTGATTTGCATGTATTCTGATTGATTGTTCGCCCTAGAATCTGTGTTCCTTTAAATTTGATTTCAAAACCTCTTTAAATTTCAGTTATGTTTTCTTTATTTTCATAAAAACCAAAACCCTGATTTTCTGTTTATTCAAACAATGAATCTGAGTATCATAATTAGTACATAGGATAATTTCCCCACACAATTCCCTTGGGTTCGACATTTGAATTTACAAATTTATTTACCACTGTTGCTATAATTAATCTGTAGATTTTATAGTGTTCAAATTGGCGCCGTTGCCGGGGATTTGTTAGATTTTATCTTGTTACTAGTTCGTTCTTGGATTTGATGGATTGAGTTTCATTTTTCTGTACGTGTGCGTGTGTGAGTTTTTTTTTCTCAGTGTCGATCGACGTTAAAATTCTGCTGCGTCACCACTCTCTTGAATCGATCGACGAGGAATCCACGTCGATTGACTCCGAACTGATATCTACCTGTTTTCATTTCAGGTAGTGCTTGAACTCAAGATCTTAAGGAAAAATAGTCGAGGCTTTTGTCCCTTAAATCGTAGCAACCTGCAGGAAAAACAAAAAGAAAGGAAAAGACAAACAACAAGAGATGGAAGAAAATCCTGAAGCACCTCTACAAAATATGACTCCCGAGGAGCAGAGGCAATTTGTGAATGAAGTACAGCAACTGAGAGCACAACTACAAGCAGCCCAGGCTACTCAGGCAGAACAAGCTGCAAGACTGGCAGAGTTGAACAACAGGCATATTGTGGTTCCGCAAAGGTCCATCTTGGATTGATTTCTTCCACAGCAAGCGGAGGCCAGATTCAGAGTTAGCATCGATGCCAACAACTTTGAGCTGCGCACAGGCCTTATTCAGATGGTGCAGCAAAATCAGTTTGCGGGGAGAGCTGTAGAAGATCCATATGCCCACCTCAACCAGTTCATTGAGGTGTGTGAACCAGAATGGAGTAACCCAGGATGTAATCAGAATGAGACTGTTCTTGTTCTCACTCAGAGACGAGGTGCGGTCTTAGTTTGCTAGATTGGATAAGAGTTTGATAGGGACATGGGAGGAGCTTCGATCGGAATTCCTCACCAACTACTTCCCGCTGAGCCTACTGCTGAAGAGGAAAGCTTCTATCACCCATTATAAACAGATGTATGATGAATCACTACATGAGGCTTGGAAGAGGTACAAGGAGCTCTTGCAGCTCTGTCCTGGGCATGGGATTGATTTAGAGATGCAGGTCTGTCAATTCTATGAAGGGCTGACCCCACACATGAAGGAGTTAGTTGATGCATTTGCTGGGGAATCCTAATGAAGAAGAGTGGAGCCGAGGGAATGAGACTCCTGGCAGATATGGCTCTGAATAGCCATCAGTGGCCGACCGAGAGGCAGCTACCAGTCAAAGCAGTCGAGACAAAGCTAGAATTCGATGTGGTAGCTGAAGTGAAAAAGCTCCGAGAAAACATTGCAAAATTGGAAGAAGCAAAAACCAGAGCCACCGCTGCTGCAGAGCCAAACATGGCCATAGTACCCGTGGACGCTGACTACATCAATCGGGGGCGAGCAGTTCATCTGAAGCTGCTGGAGCAGAAGTAAACTATATTGGAGGTGGTTATCAGAATAACTACCGATGAGGCAATCACGGGTATCATTACAACCATGGGAGAACTCACCCTGGTTTTTCATATTCTAACCCTCTGCAGCAGAGCACCCTCCACCCGATTTTGATGTAGGTACTGGAGGAGAGATCATGAAAAGGAAGAAATCTGTGTTGGAGAAGACGCTCGAGAAATTCATCAAGAGCTCTAACAATTGGTTTGGGAAAGTAGAAACCGAGGTGAAGGGGATGGCCAACCACGTGCAGCTGATGACAAAACATCTTCAGATGTTGGACACCCAACTGAGCCAAATCGCCACTACTCTCAGCAATCAGCATAAGTCGGGACAATTTCCAAGTGCAACCGAGATGAATCCGGCAAGTAAAAAGTCAGTGAACGCTATTACTCTGAGGTCTGGGATGAGCTACAAGAGTCCTGAGATGGCTGTGACCGATTTTGGAGGCGGGAAGGAGCAAAATTGCGCATGAGATGGAGCCACGTTGATCGACACACCTCCCGTGTTGATTGACACCAAAGATGGGTCGTCGAGCGAGGAAGAGGAGAGATAAGAGAAGAAGATGTCAAACGACATAGCCATGTCGATCAATGCACCCCACGTCAATCGACGCGTACATAGAGCCACATCGATCGACGCAGAAGTCCATTCCAGGAAAAAAGCTGAGGCAGCCTGAAAACCGTTCCGAAAGCAGTGACGTGCAAGAGTAGCAGTGAAGAGTTCTTCCACATGAATAATTCAGGCCATTGGCACATGGAAATGGATAGACCTTCGAGTTAGCTTTCCTACAAACTGGAATCGGGTCAATCGGAGTTTGGGAGAGGAAGTTATGGCCAAAACCGTGAGACCGCGCAGAAGGGGTGAGACAGGACCACATCGATCAACGTGGAATCCACATCGATCGACATGGACGTTTCACGTCGATCGATGTGTAAGCCACATCGATCAACACGATCCTGCTGGCATGAAAACTCGATTAAACTCGAATTATATCATATCTTTAGCCCTAGATTTGATAGGATACACATCCACCTCTATAAATATCCTAGTAATTTCGACTTTTTCCTTCCTTATCATTATCTTAGAATCCAGTATTCAGTTTTTAGAGTCTTGAGAGTTGTGAAACACAAAACCCTTTCATTTTCTTGTAAGTTCTTTACTTTTATGCAATTTAATATGTTTTCTTTTGGATTTCTATCTGCGATGAGTGGCTAGAAACCCTAGCGGGTTCTAGGGCAATGAATTATTGATCTTGAATACATGTTTAATTAATTAACTCAAACTGCTTGGTTTTGAATTCCTATTTGAATTGTTAGGATCTAGAATTAATCAGATCGAAAGATAGAATTAAGTCTAGGCTTACAGTTATTGATTGAAGGACTGAAAAGTGAAAATTGATAACAGGATAAGGAATTTGAATACAATTAAAATATCTGTTTTAGGGGAAGATAATAACTGTAGGGATTAATTTGTGGAATTATAAAAGGTTGATTATTACTGAATTATTGAGGCCTCACATTCAAATAATAGTACCCTAGGCTATAATTGTCGACCAAGAAGTTATAGTATTTTTATGATTTACCACCAATGGAAGTTAATTGATTTGCATGTATTATGATTGATTGTTCGCCCTAGAATCTGTGTTCCTTTAAATTTGATTTCAAAACCTCTTTAAATTTGAGTTCTGTTTTCTTTATTTTCATAAAAACCAAAACCCTAATTTTCTGTTTATACAAAAAATGAATCTTAGGATCATAATTAGTACATAGGATAATTTCCCCACACAATTCCCTTGGGTTCGACATTCAAGTTTACAAATTTATTTGCCACTGTTGATATATTTAATCTGTAGATTTTGACGTAATGTCTAACTTTTGTGCATATTGCTTGAATTCCTTATTTTTTTCTCTCAATGTGTGTTTTGACTTGTGATCTTGTATCGAAATGCATGCGCCTTTGTTTGGATTGGAGTTTTTTTTTGAGTGATGGATTGGAGATTTAAAAGTAAACAAACAATGGAGTTATAAATTATTTTCAGAAGATAAATGCATTTGAATATATAACAATTTTGTTTATTACATTAAATTTAGCATGAATGAAGATAGTTGTTTTGTCATCTATGTGTGAGCCAATAATATTTATCATTTATGTATAATTCATAAATAAAATTAAAGAATGAGGTATTTTAAACTAATAATAATATATTGAGGTGTTTTTCCCAAAAATTTAATAGATTAGGATAATATTCATAAACATAAATAAAGATTGGGGTATTTTTAACTGATTGAAATAAATTGGGGTATTTTTCCAAAAAATCAATAATTTAGGATATTTTACCCTATTTACCCTTATTTAATACATATCTTCAAAATTAGGCTCCCACTTATTGATTTGAAAAATCTGAAATCTGGGCCGCGGATCAAGCCAAAAGTTAGGGTTCACAGTAGAACCGGGCTGCCTGCGAGCTGCAATGCCCGCAACCCAGCTCGGCCACCCTAACCCTAGGTCTAGAAAAACCCTAGCCGCCATTGCAGCTTCAACCACCGTCGCCTCATCACCCACGTTCGCAGCCAGCTCCGAGCGCTACCAGCCTAAGGGACTGCCGCCAGTCATCATGCCACACACACCCGTTGCTGTGTAGTGATTCCTGTCTCTTCTATTGTCACAGCCTCTGTTGTGCGCCTCCTACATGCAGCCGGCGTATGTCGACCACCATTGTTGTTAATAGGGATAGATGACTACACAGACACGGCCTACGAGGCATGAACATAGGCAAACACGCGGCCCAGTCGTGCGCAGCACAAACCCTAGGGTTTGCTGCACGCGGCTGCCACCTTCCACCAATGATGTTGCGATCTGCAGTGACACGCTGCGAGTCACGTACGAGCTGCAACTGCTCGCCCGAGATGGCCTCTGTTATTGAAAGCCGAAGACGCGTGCACACGAGGTGGGAAGTAGCCCAACTATGTGCCGCAAAACCCTAAGTTTTTCTCCGTGCCGCTGGTCGCGGTTGCCTTCTCCGTTGGGTGGCTGTCATGGTGTCCTTCATGCTCAAGTTGTTCTTGTTCCTTATTCTTGGTCCTGTTTTCCCATTTTACAAATTGAATAAAAATATAAAAAAATAGATTTAAATCTACTACAAAATTTTCCTATCAATCTAACCATGGATTTTCTCGTGGTGAAAAAAAAATATAAAACCGAGAAAGCCCCAAGAACAAAAACCTCCATGACAATTTAATTCCATCCATGAACATAAAAAATTATTTAATTATAATTTATTTAGGATAGAGCTTAAGAATTTGAACCTGCCTCTGATATCAATTGTAGGATTCGAGTCTACAATAGAATACTTGAGTTGTCATTATTATTTACTTTGCCAAGGATAGTTCTAAAGATATAAGAAATAAATACATGTTTAATAAACTAGGCAAACCTATGCATGCTCCTACAATATTTAATTTCAGTAGATGGATTTAGGAATACCTCAACTCCAGCGGATTGAATAAGGATAGTGGATTGAGTTGAATGGTGTTCCATCAGATTTGATATTCTGATATGTTCCCTTGCTCCTCGAAAATCCAGTGAGGATATAATACCGAGTTGAATCAAAATTGGGAAGTCGATCAGTTTCCCCTTATGATTAGCCGTCATCCCTCTCTCTTTTTATTTATTATGTACTGTATACTGAATAATGAACTATATTGTATGTAGATTTGATACAGAGTAGGGGTTTATATAATATTAGGGTTTGTAAACCCTAATACTAATGGGCTCAGAGCAGTTTGTGGGTCGGACCAGGAATCAAATGCAAATAATAAAGTATGCCCTCCTTATTAATTAATTATTCCTTGTAAAATCCCGATCATAATTAATTAATAAAACATTATTTTGCTTTCACCAAGGAAAACAATGCCGACTCACCATTTGATTACTATGTTATTAGGAATGTATTGCTTAAACTAACATATACACATATTAAGGTTTTAGCCATTAATTAATTAATTTTGCATATGACAATTAGTCATAATTAATTAATATCTTATTTTATGAGTAGTACCACTCACTCATTTTCACTTATGCTTGAATTAACAATTCAACATGTAAGACTTAGCGTAAAGAACCTTGTGAGCTCGTCAGAGAATGTCACCATCCTGAAACGGATATGATTACCTACACATATAGACTAAGTAGACCACACACAAATTGCCAACACCCAAAATGCAAATATTAGAGTATATATAACACTCGCCATCATTGAAAATCAAAGTGTGGTCAACTTGTGTATGCCCCTTAGCCTTCTGTTAGGTTTAAGATCATAGGAAGTATGTTAGAGATCTGGCTCATTCATATGTCACTGAGAATGACGCATCCTACTGTTGATCCCGTTAATACATAAAGATGTACCTACACATTCAAGTAGCTAGGATAAGCTCATTTATGTACTGATGTGTTGCAGCTTAAACTGACAATCCATCCAGGAACTATCTCAAGCGTGATCCTGTTTATACCTCGTTAGGTTAATCGATTCATATGATCCTTTGTAATCTCGTACACATCATATGATCATTTCTATCAGTAAGATAATATGATATTATTTTTTATTGTATGTCGTTGTTATACCATAGCGACCATTGTTGATGCAACACACACATGAAGACTAATATATCAAATATTTTATTGTTACAGATAAACTTAATCATATATTCTTTCAGTATACAATCCCAACACTGAGTACCTCAACCATACCGCCGATGGGCAACCTCTCATTTAGGAACTCTTCCGAGGACACTTTTATCACGGCCGGAGTAAAGAGAGGGAACACATACGAACATTGATAAGAGCATTCAAGTGCATCGCTTTTTCCCTCACAGCTTTGGGATCTTCATCGAGCGTGGTAGAAATTAGCCAATGGGTTGGTTTCTCATGGGCAGTACTCCTTCCTTGGCCAGAAGTGGCAACATCCTGCAGTTGTTCAACCTACTTCAACTTGTCCTTCTTGGATTTTGATTTTTTCCTAGGTTATTCTTCCTTTTGTTCAGTGTGTCGCCTCTATCTTGCATTAGTTACAGGAGTCTCCAATGTTGTGGCACGAGGATCAGTTCGAGGGTGGCTTCTTTTGTCCCAATAGCCCCCTCTCCCTCTTCAGACATCCCCTTCGTTTTCTCTTTCGTCTTTTTATCCCTTTGCTACCGTTGAGATTTTTAGTATTTTAGTTTATCAGCTATGACTTTGGGATCGATGGTCACTGTTATTTCTAACAGATTAATTATAGAAACAGTGGTAAATAAATTTGTAAACCCTAAGGTTATCGATCCAGGGGAATTGTGTGGGGAAACTATCCTATATACTAGTTATGATCCTAAGAATCATTGTTTGAGTAAATAGAAAATAGGTTTTGGTTTTATAAAAGTAAAGAGAACAATGCAGAAAATTAAAGTAGTTTTGAAAGCAAATTTAAAGGAACACAGATTCTAGGGAAGAATTCTTATTCAAAATAGCAAATCCTAGAACGAACTAGTAACAAGATAAAATCTAATAAATCCCCGGCAACGGTGCCAATTTGATCACTGTAAAATCTACAGATAAATTGCAGAACAGTGGCAAATAAAATTTATAACTCAAGTCGAACCCAAGGGAATTGTGTGGGGAAATTATCCTATGTACTAATTATGATTCTAAAATTCATTGTTTGAGTAAACAAAAAATCAAGGTTTTGATTTGGAAAATAAAGATGACAATACTGAAAAATAAAGGGTTTGTAAAAACAAATTTAAAGGAACACAGATTCTAGGGCGAACAATTAATCAGAATACATGTAAATCAATTAACTCGTATTGGTAGGAAATCATAAAAATACTATAGCTTCTTGATTAGACAATTATAGCATAGGTTACTATTATGTGAATGTATGTGCTTTGTCTGCCTCAATAACACAGTAATAATCAACCTTCTTTAATTCTACAGATTAATCCCTACAATTATTATCTTCCCCTAAGACAGAAAATCAATTGTATTCAAATTCCTTTTCCTATTATCAATCTTTCCCTCACGGTCTTTGATTAACAACTATAAACCTAGAATTAATTTTATCTTTCGATCTTAAATCAATTCTAGACTCTAACAATTAAATCAGAGATTCAAAACCATGCAGTTTGAGTTAATTAATTAAACATGCATTCAAGATCAATCATTCATTGCCCTAGAACCCGCTAGGGTTTCTAGCCACTCATCGCAGATAGAAATCTAAAAGAAAACATATTAAATTGCATAAAGGTAAAGAACTTACAATAAAAATAAAGGGTTTCGTGTTTCCCAACTCTCAAAACTCTAAAAACTTGATTGCAGAATGAAAGATAATAAAAAAATTTCTCCAAAAATCGAAATTATAAGGATATATATATAGATGTGGATGTGTATCCTATCTAATCTAGGGCGAAAGATATGATATAATTCGAATTTAATCGATTTTTCGCGTCAGCAGATTCTGCGTTGATTGATATGGGCCTGCATCGATCGACGTGAAACTTCCACATCGATCGATGTGGACACCACGTCGATCAATATGATCCATTCTCGCCCCTTCTGCGCGGTCTAACGGTTTTGGTCATAACTTGCTTTCCCGAACTCCGATTGACCCGATTCCAGTTGCGTTGGAAAGCTTACTCGAAGCTCTATCCATTGCAATGGCCAATAGCCCGAATTTCTTGTGTGGAAGAACTCTTCACTGCTACTCTTGCATGTCACTGCTTTCGGAACGGTTTTTCAATGAATTTGGCCTAAAACCTGTAGAAACACACCATAGCGCACATGATACCACCCAATATAGACTCATGCATAATATATATATATATATATATATATATATATAAACTCAATAAAACTACATAAAATAGTAGAAAATAATATAGATAAGTGAGTAAAATTATGAACTTATCACCTGCACAACACAAAACATAATTAGCATCGAAAGAGAGATGGTAATTTACACGCATGCAACATAATACATACTTCTAGGAGGCCAAAATATTTCAGTAAGGGAATGTGACTCTCGTGAGTTACATCGAAGGAAAATATACTCAGATCTCAAGTTCTTTGAGTTTGTGAAACAGTCAATCAAAAGAGTTGAAACCTTTAGACATCTTGAAAAGCAAGATTAAATTTTTTTTTACCGAAATTAGTTGATGCAGTAGTTGATCCACTCCCTATTGGAGGTCTCCTCAAGGTCGTGATCATTAAAGTGAAGGTAAGCACCAATCATGTTGCACCGAGAAATGGGGGAGATTTGTCCAGGGGTTATTTTGTAGATGTTTAGAATTATAATGGATAAAGAATGAATAGGAAGGCTGACACCAAATTTGAAACTGCGGGTGAAGAAAACAACTTAATTCTTTGAAGGATGATGGTATTAGTCATCAACACTAACTTGGTGTAGTTGGATAGAATTGGGTTGTAAGCTTCTAGTAAAATTATAATTGAAGGAATGTACAACTAATATTTAATGTTTCCAAAAAACATTCAAAGCACAATGATATCATTGGACCACTCGTACGAGCGACACGTGACAAAAATTGTCATGAATTTAATGCAAACACAATGACTCAAATACGTGAAAATGTAGGAAATCTTATTAAATCGATACGTATTACATAGTTGAATGAAGAAAGTCTATTCCGATGGAGAAATAAAATCTACGTGTGCACTAGGCAACCGTTCACGGGTCTCCTTCCATACATGCTCTCAAATTGCCTCCTTAAATGCCTTATATTCTATAAAAAAAGAATTTATTTACATATACCACCTTCTTCAAGTTTCTCTATGTCTTCAAGATTTTCTTCAACATTGATTGGAGTTGATGGATCACGAAGCCAATCTTGACCACATATTAAACTTTGAACCACTTTAGGAGTTAAAGAACTCCTAAATGAATCAAATACTCGTCCTCCAATACTAAATGCTGATTCCGATGCCACGGTGGTAATGGGGATCGATAAAATATCACGAGCTATTTTGGAAAGTATAGGAAATCTAGACTCGTTTACTTTCCACCATCCTAAGATGTCAAATTTTGGATCATTTCCCTCAATTTCTTCGTTAAGAAACTTATCCACCTCATTCACACCACTCTTCTTTCGACTATAAAACTGTTCATACTCAGATCCCATCCTCATCATCACCTCAAATATTGGATCCTCAAGATCCATATCATATGGCACACTCGCATCACCTAATGATCCAATAGATTCACTGCTCTTATCCATTAAACATGGCATATTATAATCATTATATAAGGCCATAAAGTCATCTTTCGACTTTTTTCCCATGGATATACCGACATCCCCATACATATTATGTAGAGCAAGTTCAACCCATTCCAATTTATATCTAGGATCCACAATCACGGCAAAAAAGATCATTTTATTCATCTTTTCAGGATCACCCCAATATTTATCAAATTTCTGTTTCATCCTCCTTGACATTTCACACAATTCTGTATCATTGCACTTCATCCATGCATTAAACAACAAATACAACTTGTAAACCTCATGCAAACATACATTAGATGTAACATAAATAGATCCTGAGATTCTACAAGTCATCTCATAAAAGAATTTCAAAAAACCAATCATCCTTTTCACTTTCTGCCAATCTTCTTTTTTAGGCACCCCTCCTCCCCTAGCACTTTCAAGGTCTATTCTATAATTAGGATCTTGCATATCAAATTTATAGACTGCCTTTTCAAACTTATATGATGCATTCAATATCAAATAAGTTGAGTTCCAACGAGTAGAAACATCTAAGCATAAAGAGCTTTTGCTAGTGATTTTCTCATGTTCACAACACTGTTTAAATTTCCCCATCCTCGCAGTTGAGTGCCTAACATATCTCACAACATTTATAACCCTCACCACTGATGATTCAACCTCTTTCAACCCCTCACGCAACACTAAATTAATAATATGTGCAATACATCTCATATGAAGGTATTCACAACTACGAATGCTAGTCCCTCAGTCACTTATTTGTTCTTTTAAGTATTCAAGAGTTGTATCATTTGAAGAAGCATTATCAACATTAATTGTAAACACCTTCTCAATCTCCCATTCATTCAAGCATTTCTCAATTTCCCAACCAATATCTCTACCTTTATGACTAGAAATTGCACAAAAATTTATGATTTTTTTGTGTAAGTTCCATTCATTATCAATATAATGGGCAGTCAGACACATGTAATTCATTAACTGCATAGAAGACCATGTATCTGTGGTTAAGCAAACTCTTTGACAAGAACTCTTTAGCAAAGCTTTTAGAAGGTTTTTCTCATCAATATATAACTGAAAACAATCACGTGAAATGGTCCACCTAGATGGAATTTGAAATCTAGGGCAAGCTATGGCCATAAGACGCTTAAATCCTTTATTCTCCACAAACTTAAATGGCAACTCATCAATAATAATCATCTCTGCCACAGCTTTCCTAGTAGCGGTCTGATCAAATTTCCAAGTAACAAGATTCGACAATGAACCACTAGGTTGTACATTCAATAAAGTCTACTTAAGATCTCCGCTCGAGGGGATTTTTTTGCATACATTCATATGATTTAGTAATGAACGTGTACCATTTATTTTAGGATCACTAGCATACGTTTTACTACAATGAATGCATCTAGCTTTCTTACTACCATCTTCAGCCGTAAAACGTTCAAAATGATCCCATACCTCCGATCTTCTATCCATTTCTTTTCTCCTTTTCTTTTCTGGAACTTCACTCTTTGACTGAGTTACTGGATTGGAAGAACCACCAACTCCACCATCACCTTCAATTGCTTGTATGCACTCCTCTTGAATGGATGACATCTGAAAATTATAAATAGTAATTAAAACAACAATAAACACAAATAGTGAAGAGCAGAGAGCAGAGTACATTTCAACAGAGAGCAGCCAAAAAAGAATTCGAACATGAAAAAATTGATAAAGAGAATATGAATAAAATCAAGTCTGCATCTATTTGATTTAATAACCAACAAAGAACATGGATAAAAATTACTAGGTTCTATTGGAGATAAATAAAAATACCTTTGGGGCTAGCAGAGGGGTCTGCTACTGTTAGTGCAGGGAGCAATAACCGTGAGAGCAGAGAGCAGAGTGCGAGACTAGAACGCCGGCGAGCGTGTGCGGCGGACAGAGGTGGGGCTGCGTGGAGAAGAGACAGCGTGCAAGCTGGCAGATAGCAGAGCAGCCAGCATCAGCGAGCAGGGAGAGCGGTCGCTGTCGGCGAGCAGAGAGAGCATCCTCTACCAGCGAGCGTGTGCGGCGGACGGAGTTGGGTCTGCGTGGAGAAGAGATGGCGTACAAGAGAGCCGGCGAGTGTGAGCGTGTGCGAAGAACAAGTAGCAGAGGCGCCAGCGAGCGGGGATAGCAGTCGCTGCCGGTGAGTAGAGAGAGGAGCCACTACCGGCGAGCGCGTGACGGTGTGCGATGGGGGAAGCTAGGGCTGGAGCCTGGGGGCTGCGATGCGAGAGAGGGAGAAGGGACGAAACGGCTGGGGTGATTTGGGTGAAATTAGATTTTAGATTTAGGTTATGAATTAGGAAATAAATAATTTATTTTAGTTTACATATATAATATTAATAAGTATATATAATATTAATAAATATATATATTATATAGAAATTCGATTTTTTGGTTTGTTCGGTTCGTAAAAAATATTACCTAACCAAAAACCGAAAAACTAAAAAATTCATAACCGAACTGAACCAAAATAACCGAATTTTTTTCGGTTCGGTTCGGTTATTCAGTTTTTGGGTTTTTTTGTTCACCCGTACTGAAACTCGATTTGATACTCATCCAATTTCAACATTTGAGGAAATCAATTTTGTGGGCCTTGGCAAGCTACGCTTGAAGCTCTTCAACTTTGAGTTCAAGATCAATGGTGTGGAGAGTCACCTCCGATAACTTGTCGGTTACAAGCACTTCCTTCCTTCAAATCTCTCGCACTTTCTACTCAAGGTTCCTTAACTTTCCAGCGACCGACTCATGCATACAATTCCTTCCTTCGAACAACTCTTGATCACTTTCACCTCATCTTCAAACCAATTAACTTTTAAAATAGTAAAAACATTGTCCTTCGATAGGTACCAACTTGTACAAGTTGACACACATTTCGGGTCTTGGTCCTCCTAGACTCGCATCTAAAAAAAGAACAATATTCCCAGTAAGTGGCACTAAGTTAAAGGAACAAGTTGCATGCGGGCTGACCCATGCAGACGAAGAATCTAAAAGAAGATGAAATGGAGTGGGAACAAAATATCGTTGGGAAAGTTGTGAACACAAAATGCAGACATGCCACGGGGTGGATAGTGACACGGTTCAAGTGAATACTTTTGAAGGACAACTTGTGAGTTAAAATGGGCAATCTTGGACCTGGCTTCCCATAGAAATGATTGTGGTAACCCGCGAGATACTGAAGGATCCCGTCAAAATAGGGAGATGAGTTCGTAGAAGATGAAGAACTTGACAACTCCTCAAGATTAATTATATTGGTTAACATAGAACCAAGAAACAAACTAATCTATGCATAAATTGAAAGGAGAGATTCAGATAAAATAAATATGCAATTGAATGAGCAATCACAATAATAAAAGAATTTAAGTAAGCGTTACTTATAGATTTGAAACAGTAAACTAGCATTGATGACGAATTGAATAAGCATCTTCAGCAATTCCAAGACACTTGTTGAAAGGATAATGTAAGTCCCATGCATCAAAGTTACAACGTGAAATATTTTAAGTTGTACGACTGATTTGCAAGTTTTGATTGAAGAGAAGGAGTGGAAAGATTCGTTCATACAAAAAGATCAAATAAAAAAATAAATCTATTATTTCATAAGTGTTGTACAATCGACCAAACAAAGTACATTGTCTATTTCAAAGCAAGAGGTTGCAAATGGTCCAAGGGTCAAAGTGCCCCCGAAGAAAACAAAAAATAGAGCCAAAGTTGATGCTGTTTGAGTGGCATAAGATGAATTCAGGCCACTATAACAAGTGGGCTCGAGCACTACTACTGGTAGTAGGATCGAAGGTTCAAAAACACAAGTTAACGAAAAAGACTTTAAAGCTCGAGTGAGGGAAAATAATGCATGCGGATTACCCGACATCTTAGAGGTGGCTGAATGCATTTCTTCTATAGATGCAGCAGTTGGTGCCTCTTTCGAGCCATCCTTCTACATTGGATGACTCTTTCCATCTCAATGGGACAACTGCACTATGTCAAGGGGTACATGCCATGGAAAGTCTCGGTGCTAACAATAGGTGCTGGAAGAGGGATCCTACCCCTCACCATTCGAGATGTATTTCTATGATTGGCGGTGATACATCTCGAACTAACCTAACTAAACTCTTAACCACAAACCCCGAATGGTAAAGATAACTGTCTCACTCTCAACATAAAAGAAATGCACGAATGCAAAGAAGAAATGCAGATGAAGGATTCAAGATGTTCAAACAGTTCACAACAGTAAGCAATAACGAAGGCATTAACTTCTGTCGTAACGGTCAAATAAAAAACACACATAGTCTAATATATGCAGCTGCGAGGAAAGTACTAGGTAATGGAAAGTACCAAACAAGAAAGATCACTGGAGCACATCCCGTGGACAAGGGGTTTTCCACTCGAAGTGCCTTCAAAAGGACAATACAATAAACATCATTCGACATCTCACTGCAACATCTTAGGGTGACTTCCTTGAACATCCTTTATAGGGCTTAATATTGTAAATCAATTAACAAATCCATTTATCCGGACTGTTCTTGGATGTCAAAATAATTACTATTCAATGAAATAAACCTATGCATGCGCTTATGAATTTAATCGTAGTAGATTCAGATTTACCTTAATCCGTAGGGTCTGAATCTGAGTCGTGTTGAATCCGCATCTAATTTCACCTTGCGTTTCAATTTGATCTGCAGAAAGAGAATTAAATATCTATAATTTAATTCAAGAATCAAATTGAGATATGAGAGTTTAGAAATATTGATCCTCAGATAAAATCTTCACATTTGTGTCCCATAACTTTTCCGATTCAGCTATTGGTGAGGATTCCACTAAACTGCACTGCACAGGACATATTTGAATTTCTCCTCCATCTGATATGGTCAGCGCCGCTTCTTGCTCTTTCACTCTAGGGTTTCAATTGTTGTGACTTATAAAATTTGATGAGAGAATGGGCTATTTATAATTGGGGTTCCAAACCTTAATGGGCTCCCTTAAACAATCATGTTGGGTCAGACCTTAATAAAGTGGGTCATGAATTAATTAATTCTCGTGTCAATAACCCTGTACATAATTATTCAATTAATAATTCATTTCACCAGAGAATTAATAATGATCTACCCCTTTATTACTACATTATGAGAAATAGGTTGCATCAATTCAGTGAATCCCATATTTAAGGTTTCGAACATTCATTAATTAGATAGAGTTTCTGATAAGATACCATAATTAATTATCTTCTTATTCTCCTGAGTAGTAGTACCAGCCAAATATTATCATTTGTGCTTGAACTTAATCAGCATGCAGTACTTTAGCATGATGAACCTCTTTGAGTTCCTTAGGGAATGTCCTCATCCTAATACTCGGATATGGTAATCTAATGTCATTTACCCCAACGTTCCACTTGTTTTCACCCAAGATGTGTATATACGAGCACGTTAATCATGCTCTACACCTTGACAAGTTAAAGTTACACACAACATGTGCATACTTCTGAACCTTTGTTAGGAATGAGACTCAACCAAGTTATGAGATCTTGTTTCTTCTGAAGTCAAACGGAAGAACATATCTCAATCTGGCTCTATCAATATGCAACCACACATACCAGCATATCAAGTGATCAAGACATACCACTTCTAACCGACTATGCTACAACCTATACCGACAGACTAATCCTCAAGTTGTCTCGATTGTGATATTATTATTTGATATTCCGTTAGCTCAAAGTATCCATACAATCTTCTGCGATCTCGTACACGTCATATGATTTCTTTGTATTTTATAAATATAGACCATTGTACTTTAATAAGAGTATCTGATTATTGTTCATCTGACCTCAACATTACTTCGACCTTCAACATTTTCTATCACAGTCTTGAGCTTTAGTGTCGTTACACACTCTCCGAACTACAGTACTGCCATGACACATATATTTGCTGTCAACACCACCCTAATACAAGTTCTATTATCCATAACATATATATTTATAAAATTAAATGACTAATTTACTGTCTTAATTAATTTACTAGCTTGCATAAAAATGATGCTCCAATATTATTTGGGTCTAGGTGTTTACACAGCCTCAAAACTGGCCCTAGGTATGATTTTCAAGTTTGAAGTATATGGTTAAATTAATTGGTTATGAGTTTGAGACTTACAGTTGAAACAAAGATCCTCTATCATATTTATATATAATATTATACTAGATCTACACCTGAGCGTTGCACGGAAAAGACAATATCTCTTTTAATAAATTGGTGAGATATAATATTTTAATGAAAAAAATATAATTTTGTTATATTTTATATTATAATTGTATATCTATAATATTTTATATTTAATTTTGTGTAATATAATAGAAAAAACAAATAAATAATATAAAATTAAAACAAAATTTTTTGGCGGGAACAGTTATGGTAGACTATTCTCTTTTCATATATTATATAAATATAATTTAAGGGATGCGATCCAGTGAGAACCACTCTTACCATAAGAAATAAGAACCAATACTCGCCATTGATTTTGATGAATGAACGCTCAGGATTTTACTAAAATTTTCGGTCATTATATCTCAAAAAACCTGCATTATAGGGTATTTTTGTCATTTTGTACTTATTTAAGATTCTATTTGCATATTCTATCTCGACATGCATTATATATCTAACAAACATGCATTATATGCATAAGAAACATGCATTATATACCTAGGAAACATGCATTATATACCTAACAAACATCTTCCTGCATTATAATTTGATATTACTCTTATTTTAGAAATATTACTATCATTATACGACATTACATCCTCTATTATATATAATATTACTTTTATCTTAGAGAAAAATTATATTACCTTCATTATAATACATATGTTATTACTATATAATAATAAGTGCAAATATAATGAGGGAGTGATGATTTCGCTGAAATAAACATGTTGCATTTTATCTATCATATTCTGCATTATATACTATAACTTCAGGCATTATATTGTGCAACTGCATTCATTATATAAGAATTCGTGTACTATTACGAGAATTATGCATATTATACATGATATTACTTTTATTTTAGAGAAAATTCTATTAAATTCATTATAATGCATATGTTATTACTATATAATACATAACAAGTGCAAATATAATGATGAATGATGATTTTGCTGAAAAAACATGTTGCATTTTATCTATCATATTTTGCATTATATACTATAATTTCATGCATTTTATTGTGCTATTGTATTCATTATATAACTTCATGCATTATATTGACCTCGACATGCATTATATACCTAGCAAACATTCATTATATACCTAACAAACATGCATTATATAATATAGTAATATACATTTATATAATATAACAAAAAAATACATAATTAAAAATAAGTAATATATGATCAACTTTTATAACAACTATGATATTATCTACAGTATGCAAAATAATGAATTTTATATTTTTTTTTAATTTTGCAGGAAAAAAGTTATTGCATTTTATCTATCATATTCTGCATTATATAATATAACTTCATGCATTATATTGTGCAACTCCATTCATTATATAAGAACTCGTGTACTGTTACGAGAATTATGCATATAATCACTAATTTTCAATTTTTACGATGATTTTTAAATCGAAACATATGCAATAGGGATTTCGTTTGAAAGATAATTAAATTACCTTTAATTTGATATATGATACATTGAAAAATAGTCCAAATCGAAGGAGATATGATCATTTAAAGATTTAGGATGATTTTAGATGAGAGAGAAAAAATATTACAAAATTACCCTTTAATGCATGTTTCACTATAATGCAGACGAGATTCATTTAGTCTTGAGCGTTGGATCACCAATTGGATGACCGAGATTAATTCTTATTTTTAAATAGTAAGGGAAGTTCTCATATGATCACTCTCTTATAATTTAATAATATATGTTGGAAAAAATTAATATTTTGAATGTAAACTTAAATTATTATTATACGATCGTATTATTGAGATTATAATACTAATTGAAATTAATTTACGTGAAATTGAATTAATCTTAAAATGAATATTGTACATTTTGTTGTGCATCTTTCATTTAAATTTAGGATAAAAGAAGAGGACATAATTCAAAATGGCAAAAAAGTAAAAACATATTAAAAGAATGACAACTCTTATGAATAAATGTAAAAAATAGCAAAAATTAAATGAAAAGTCAGATTTACCCTTATATTTAATTATTTGAAAGAGTCTAATCAAACAACATATAAAATCCCTTGTTTTTGGTTAGAATTATAACAACAGATTTATTCATTTCCTTTTTTTTTCCAGAATTAAATTAATAATTTGATGTATTAAAACATAATTTAATGATAGAAATAATATGTAATTCACACCCATATGTAAATGAAACAAACTTACAATTAATTTATTAAATGTAATTTTAAGCCAACCTTAATTAATTTAATTTATATCACCCTTTTAATTATAAAAAATTCAATTTGCACCACTATTTAATTAGTTGAATTCACAGCCCTTATTTGTACCATAAAAATTGAATTCATGCCGCCCTTTATTTGTTTGATTTTTTTCCAAAATGAATTAATAATTCCTTTAAAATGACTCAAATTGACTATTAATTTAATATAAAAATCCAAATTCACATATTTAAATATTTAGATTTTAATTCCAATTCAATTTAATAATTTGGAATAATAGCAATTTTAATTTATCCAATATTTTCTTATTAAAATACTCAAATTTCAAATAATTCAAAATGAAATATGTTGAGGTTTTTTTAATATTTAAAATTTAATAAATGTGAACTTAATATAATTTGAATTTGAATTTATTATTTAAATTTAAAAATTAAAGTTCGGGCGTGAATTTAAAGTTCTATGGAAATCTCAATTTAATTATATATGTATTTATAATTGACTGGGATGTGAATTTGAAACTCAATTGGAATTTCAGTTTAATTATTTAAAAATTCACCCATTATATACTTGTGCAGATAATTTAATTCCTTTATTTAATTTTTCGCACCAGAATTTGTGAATTTTTTATAAAAAATATTGATATAACAAGTTACATATCAAAATTCAGGTTTAATTATATAAAGTAAGGGTAACTGAACAATTTTACTATTTTCTGCATTTTTTCATAAAAGATTATATTTTTTGTATCTCAGATTCTCACATAACAAAAAGTGTTATTTTAGAATTGTCCTCATAAAAGAATCCGTTTTTATCATTTCATATATTATGACTATTAGTCAATGTTAAAGACAATCATTATCGCATGTTGACATTTTATAAATGAAATCTATCCTTAAGGCATTAAAGTCAATTATATGTTTTTTTTCATTGTTTCAATTATTAGCAGACTTAATATATCATCAAATGTTGATGATAATCTTAGTATCAATTTACTCCAAATATTTTATATAAGTAAGTATTTTAAAATGTATGAATAGCATTATATTTTTATTAACTCATAATATTAACTCATTTTTATATTGAACATGCTTCTCATATAAATATTACTATACAAATATTTATAATATAAACAATAAATTAATTATAATGATGTATAATCTTCGTGCACGTACTATACTGGTTAGTTACACAGTTAATCCCCGACATTTACAACTCTTCTAGAAAGGACCAAGGAAACAAAACTATCTAAATTGATTATCCTTTTTTTTTTTTTTTAAAGTTACGGACTATCTAGCAGTTATTATCAATAAATTCTCACTTAACTTTGTATCTAATTTATAAATCACACAAAAAAAAGTTGAAAATCATGGATTTAATTATATAATCCATATTACTATTTTAGAATGTTTTAATTATATGGTTCAATTTTCTTATTTGGTATTATTTTTCTGTGGTAATTTATAATTATACCCCTGAATAATCTTGGAAAGTGAATGTTGGTCCGGAAATATCAGAGTCGTCGTGTTTTAAAGTTCAACACGAAATGCAGCGG